>QLSS01000765.1:0-35361 GCA_024372645.1 Trichomalopsis sarcophagae | reverse complement strand
GACCCTATGCGTACACTAGACCCCGCTCTCTCTATTTTTTTTTAAACAAACACACACCGCGTATGTCTTTCTGGTCCAAAACACATTCCGTCCAGTATAGAAGACAACACAGCGCGGGAGAGGGAGAAAAAGAGACATAAAGGTACACGCACGCACACACGGGAGATACGAGCAAAATGAAAAAGAAGAAGAGCTGCAGTAATATCCCGGAGGACGCACGCACGCTGCAGCCCTCGGCTCTCTCCCTCTCTCACTCTCTCTCTCTCTCTCGGAGTTACGGCTCGCCACGTAATTTCATGGGAACTGTAATTTGGCAGAGGGAGAGAGAGAGAGAGAGGTAATGGGCGAATCTCGCGCGCACGGGGATGCAGAGGCGGGAAGAATGGGCGGGATAATTACCCCTGATGCCCGCCGCTCGTTATATCTCAAGTCGCCGAGTTGCCTTCTTCTCCTCCTTCTCCTCCTTCGTCTTCTTCGTCTTCGTCTTCTTTATTTTATCGCCTCTCTCCCGCGCGAGCGGCGGCCAAACTGTTTTCGATTCATTCTAGGATGATGGGCTGCTTCCTTTACTTTTTAGAGGCTTTACGGTACTCTTATATATCGACTTATTCGATACATCGGCTTTTTCTTTTACTTGCTATTATGCGCTACCGGGAAATTCGAGGGGATATGGGGGGATATAATGCATTTCAATATTGCGAGCGCGAACGTTTAATTTGACATTCCTTGTAAAGTGCTCGCCTGGCTTTACTTTTATCGAATGTTATAATACGATCAAAGAGGTTTCGGCGTTCCTAAATCAAATAATCATTTGCTCAAAACCTTTTTTTTTCGTAAATAAGTGTAATTAAGCCTCCGAGAGTTACCTCGGCTTTTACGTAATGCGTTTTAATTTACCTTCGATATGGTTCTTACATCGAAAGGTGGAAGAAACTCAATTGATTATGAATATGGGCTTTTACAACGTCTTTATATACGACTCCCTCCAATAAGTGACCGTTAAAACTTTTCATACAACCAAATTGAACTACCGCAATTATGAAACCGTTTATGAAGCACAGCAAACTTTTCCTGCTTTTCTCGGCGGCGTGAGAAAGAAAAATATTTATGCAACGCACGCGCTGCTCTCTCCTCAGGAAAGCACACCAACAATGATTACAAATCACCGGTTTCAAATCCGCAAAAATCGGCAAAATCCTAGAAAGCTTTCCCCCTGATAATCATCGCTCTTGAATCGCGATCCATCCTATATCCGCAGCTTATATTCGTACACACACACAAACACTCACAGACACGAAAAGAAACAAAATATGAATCCAGCTGCAGCCTCAATTAGAGGCGGCGGCGGCGGCACATCGGAGCACGTTGACTAATGAAAGGGCGGTACATCCTTTGCTTGCAGCTGGCGAAGCTGATGCCGCTGGTCCACTACAACTGCTCGCGGCACCTGAGGTTCTTCCTCTGCTCGGTCTTCGCTCCAGTCTGCTCGGAGCACGTGGTCATGCAGATACCGGCCTGCAAGCCCCTCTGCCTCTCCGTAAGGCGCGACTGCGAGAACACGCTCAAGGACCTCACCCTGCCTTGGCCTCACATGCTCGACTGCGATCGCTTTCCCGACAGTGGTGAGTTTATATTTATGTTCTCTCCAATAACAAAAGAAAGCAGCAGCTCTCTAACGCTTCCGTAATGTGCAGGTAACACGCTGTGCGTTCAGCCGCCACCGGAGGAGAACCTCCCGGCACAGGACGTCACATCGGTCGCGTCGCCCTCGTCGTCCTCCTCGGAAGCCCAGCCAGATCAGGAACAGCAGCAGTCCAGTGTAGATAAGGAGGAGGACGAAGACGAAGAGGAGGAAGACAGCGACGCCGACAAGCAGAAGGCGCAGTGGCCTCTGGTGCACCCGATGCAACCGAGGCCACTGCCGCCCAGGGCTAATCTCCATCAGAAGTGCCCGGCGCACTTCGTCGAGACGCCCTATGTCGACGTTGTCAGTTTTTCACATTATCCCATACGCGCGTTCATGCTTGTGGTAATTATCGTGGATTATTTATTACTTTACATTTAATTTTTAGTGTGTGCGTGTCTGAACGACGTGTCTGGAAGAGAGAACGACGAGAACGAGAGCGAGTCTGGCTAATTGAACCAGTTCTTGATTGCACGTTTATCGAGTATCCGGGAAGCATTGATAACGATACGAGTTAATTATCCTATCGCAGTCGAGCGATAACAAGCTACGCCGATGCTTCTCTATAGAAATATGGAAAAAAAAACAAATTCAACGTCGATTAACTCGAACCTTGATCTTGCAGACCTCCTGCGTGCCCCGTTGCGGCGAGGACGCCTACTACCTCGCGGAGGACAAGCGGTTCGCCGAGCGCTGGATGACCGGATGGGCTTGGCTTTGCTTCCTCTCGACGCTCTTCAAGCTGCTCACCTTCTGGGTCGAGCCGTCACGTTTTCGTTATCCCGAGCGGCCCATTGTCTTCCTGGCGCTGTGTTACAACCTCCTCTCCGTGGCCTACATCGTACGCGGCGCCGTCGGGCCCGAGAGTATCAGCTGTGCCAGTCAGGACGACGGACCCAGCTACGTTCCGGTAAGAAGGAGCTTCCAGCTCTTTTTTTATTTTAATCGCTCTTGATGGACGCTTCAGCGGCGATAGTGCGGATGTTGCCGAATAAGCTGCGACTATGACATTATGATTGCTCGTGAAATTGATGTTCAAAATATACATGAATGTAATTAGTCAACAGATTTTTATATCTCAAACATTTTAGTCTACTTCAAAGTTTAGCATCTTGATTCGAATCTATTATTATTATAAGACATTTAAAGATGGTTAATTCTTTCAACTGCAAATTATAAGATGATTGTTTAGTTTGTAATTATTTTAGCTTTTCTATCAATATTTTCTATGCTCAAAAACTAGAATTTTCGCAATCTGCTTCGTATTAAATACTATTTATCTTTTGAGAATCTATACATAAAATGTGTGGTTATAAAAAGATGTATGCATAAAATTTGTATTTTGAATCTTACGAGTATTCTCAAATTTCTGTATTGTAACAATAGAATAGATACATAGAAGCAGCTGTCTATGCAAATACTTTAAAATGTAATAAAGTACTTTTCTATTCTTCCGTAGATTTTGAGAAAGCAAAACTCTTAGAAGAGCAAACATTATGTTGCTCAACAAATGATGACACCGATGGTATTATTGAACAATCTCAAGAGAATATTGGCGGAAAACGTCACAAAAAACCAAAAAAATTTAGTTCAGATGAATCTTTGAATGAAGAAGAAAGCGATGATAGTGTTACGTCTGAAATAAAATCAAAGCGAAAACGAATAAAGAAAAATTCAGGTAAGTCGACAATAACAAAAAGGCTTTCGCGCTCAGCGGTAGATATTAGTATTATTAGTAGATATAAATTTGATAAAACATTTTGCAATAAATTGTATTGTATTGCAGATAACAATTTGCGTAACTTGAAGATGCCACTTAAACCCAACCCCAAAAGTGATGGAAAAAATAATAACGTCATTCCGCCAGTTATTACACCAATAAATAATAACCATAGCACTCCTGAAGGTATCATCGTAGATGAAGTTGATGAAATTACTAACGAAACGAACGAAAACGAAGGTACTACTTTTTGTATACATTCTACGCTTTGTATATCAAGAAATAATGTTCCATAAGCTAGAAAAAAGCCTCTTCACCCCTTTGGTACACAACGTATCATTTTTGCTTTGTCCAAATTGAACTCACGACAAAGTACAGTTACTTTATTTTATATATTAGTTTATTCCTGAATAACTATAGTAAAGTTTATAACTAGTACATTTGAAGCCTAAGCGCACCAGAAATAATGATTATCTCAATTTTTTTAGCACAAGGTGATTTGACATCGATTCCAGGTACATCGAATGAGTCTACTGGTCTTAATGAGGAAAAGCAGCGTAGACAAAAAAGTCAGTTTTGTATGAAAAAACATAGGCTATATCATGGTAGAAGATACATTATATATATATATATATATATATATATATATACTTTGTCAATATATAAATACATTTCGTGTTTTTGGTAGACAAAATGACCAGTATATTGGAGAATAGGAAAAAGGAAATCATGCGTGCTGTAAGACGGAATAAAGTAAAGGAGTTATTAGTAAACGAGCTTGTAAATGGTGAAGAGGCTGACATTGAAGAGGATGATGAATTTGAAAATACATTTCCTCTAACTACAGTTGAAGATTTAAACAAGTTTGATGCTATTCTGAAAGTTGACGCAGATACTCGAAAAAAATTTGTATGTTGTACTAAATCGATGGCCAGATGTTGCATAGCGTCGATTTTTCCTACATTAGTTCAGTCCCATTGCAATTGCCTTGTCTTCAAAATTTTGAAATGTTAAATAAACAATCAATAATTGACGATTGCGTAAAGAGCGTTGTAATGTACTAGTTACGTAGACTGTAAGAATGTTACAAAATGCAATATTTATTTATATAATTGTAATATGTTACAGAAAATGAAGTTCCAGAAAATTGACGGACCCACTATCACCAGACATACCAACAATTGCCTTCAGAGGATCATGACCAATGACCTTGCAGTTTTATATTCATACTCTGGACAATCCAGAGGACAGAAGTAGCGGTACAAAACATTGGCTTTTAAAAATCTCAAGTTATTCAAGGTTTTACGAGGTAATTAAAATTTCATATTTCACAAGTATTATCGTTTAAAATAAATATTAATTTAGCATTATTTCATTATTTATAGATGCAATTGTGTTAGCTAAATTTACCTATACTGAAAGCGATTTTATCAAAGTTTTAAGTCGATGGTTGAATGGTGCAAAGTACCGAGTAAACAAGAATTCAATAACTCCTCAGGAAGAAATGGAAGAGTAGACATGTTTTAAATTACAACTATTTTTAAGAACAAGGAGCTTTAAAAACCACTAACAAGACTTTTATATTGTAAGACTAGACATATTTCGGTTCAATCATTTTTAGAAAAAATAGCTTTCACCGAAATATGACTCAAGAGATACAAATGTTGTTGTATTTATTTAACCATACTGATAAGTATTTTCTAAAAATAATCAACAGATACTAAAAGTATTAGTCATGAGAAAAAGTTACTATATTTAAATGAAAAAATATAAATATTTCTTATGCGTTTTCAAGTAGTTTATATTCATGAAATGAATGTTTTTTATATTGCTGAATAGTTTTCTCTAAGATGTAATAATATTGGTGTGGATGTATAGATTCATGATGAGTCCAGGTTCACTGTACAAATTCCGAACAAGGAATTACTAGGTTAAGCGTTGCAAATAATCTGTCACATTTTAAGTGTTACACTAAAAACTGCGTTTTTTAACTTATTATTTTTGAGTATTAAAAATGTACATTTGTCTTCAAAAATATGTATTTTTTAAATAAAAGAGATTACCGAAATAATGGGCCTTATAATATTCATTAAGTTACATTAAAGAATGTAAAAAGAATTCTTTTTTAAAGTTTAGAAAATAGAGTTACCTTTTGTTAATACAGTTAGAAATTGTTAAGAGTTCTTTTTTATTTCTTTTGTTCTTCCGTATCAATTACAATGCATGCATTATTATTGAAAGAATTCTTTTTTAATTCTTAGTATATTCAATACCATTTATCAATTAGTTTTACGTTTGGAAAGAATTCTTTTTGATTACTCTTATATTACTTTTATATTCCCAACCAACGGAATAAAAATGCTGAAAAATATTTTTTTACAAAAGAATTCTTTTTTAATTCTTATATATTGAATCCGCGGACATTCGTTATTACTGTAAGTAATTTTAAAGAATTCTTTCTTGAAGACTGGGCCAAATCTGATATTAGAAGACGTTTCAGATTGGTTTTTGAAGTTTTTTAGACAAATATTTTATTATGATTAATCGAAGAAGTATTAATAATAATCAACACAAAATACGGCTTTTATATTTGTTTATCTACAAAACTTTTGCTCCGTTTGATATAATGCCAATGACTGAAAGAATATTATAACAGTGATGTACTATAAAAAAATATCTAAGCAGTAAGGGTGAAACAGTCACGACTTTTCTCGGTCCTGGAATAATCTTATTATAGAAAAGCAGTGAACATTTACTTAATCTGTGTCGTAATTTTAACGACAGATTCTAAATAAGTTTAGTTTATTATTTTTTATAATGACACAGGTAGTGAGGATTCATTTGCAAATAAAAAGATTTTTGTTCTTTATAACAAAAAGTAAATATATTCAAATAATTATGTTTTAGAATATTGCATAAATATTGCATATATTCTATAATATCACATAAATCAAATAAATAAATCTGTTTTGATTCTTACAAAAATATATAGATATACAGATACGCTTAAGCTTGCGTTATCTGATAGCTCGTGTTTGAAAATTTTATAAGTTTGAATTCGGTAACGAAATTTTTCTAAATTAGTTTTGTCATGAATTTGAAAAATTTTACAAGTATAGGACGGATACGCGTTATTATGCGATATCGTTGCCTATCTTGAAATTTTATAAGTATAGAATTGGTTGAAAATATTCTAAGTGTTTATATTCCAGGCATAAGTTGCTCAGGAGTTTTGACTAGGCGCTTAAATTGTGCTGGAACTATTGCCTTCCGACTGGCCCTGCAGGTCCTTATATAGGCCTGGGAGAGAGCGGGGATCGCGCCGCCTAAATTACTCTCACATTCATACATTCACACTTACATTCACATCTATATACAAAATCGATTCATACAATTAACTATAATGTGCGCACGCTGCGCCGCTTCACCTTCCTTGCGCCGCTGCGCTTGCCGCTCGCTATATACATATATACACGCACTCTGCGTCACTGCTCCTACTCTTGCGCTGCTGCTTTCTGCTACCGCTCGCCGCTTGCTGACTCGTGGCGCTGCTGTAGTTGCGCTGTCAGCTGTAGCGCGCGTCTAGCTGACAGTGGGGAAGCGCGATACTCACGTATATTCTAAAAATGTATTTATATAAAAATTTTAGTTTATTTTTAATTTTGTTAATTTTTTAAAGCGGAGCTTTAAGGGGCGTTACAAGGGTTTATAACATATCTGAATAATGCTAATCTTAAATTATACTTTAGACTAAAGTCAGATAGAAGTTTTATTTAGAAACGAGTAAAGAGACTGTAAATTGAGGAGCAGAGCAAGAATTAGCAGCGTTTTTTTTCACGGTGCAAATTGCAGTAATAAAGAACCGCATATGTTGGTTTGAAAGTTTGAAAAAATTTAAACTATTTTATTTTGAAAGTTTTACGAAAATTTTGCTAATGAACTATTTTTGCTAATAAAATAAACAACTGACCTGTATTATTTTGTTTGAAACAATCTTGTACTTGGACATAGCTTGAAGACAACTGATTAAGAACATCAAATAATAATTCTTTATCATCTAAACAAAAAATAAATTATCAACATAACATGTATAACGGTGTGATTGCTCACTCGTTATAATAGTTATGTATGTAAGGGAGAAATTATATCCGCTCGAAGCGGGCTCCTTGTAGGCTGCACGAAGCCTAACCCGGTAGACAGTATTTGCCGTGTAAAAGCCGTCCTTGGAGACGATGGCCCGCGGAGAGCGTCGTGGGTCTGCTGCGCGGCTTCAATAACGATAGAACGTGGGTTGAGTCGCACAAGCACGTCAGGGAAAAGGTAGAGTCAGGCGCAAATAAAAGAGAACAAAGAGTAAAGAGCAAAACAAAGTATATTAACCGATAGTTGACAGTGTTGCAGCGTAAGCGAGAGAGAGACAGAGCGAAGCATCGATAGCAATGAGAGAGAAGCAATATACAGAACTAGTACTTACAATCACACTTGCTGCTATTCGGTTGCAAATATGCCTCGTGACCTCCTCGGGACTATAGGCATCCGTCAATAAACAAAGGCGGCGGCGGTATCATCAGCACGCTACGCAGCAATAGGCAAAAGATGCACGTACAGGAATCTTCTATGATACCGGTCACGAGGAAGGCACGATATAGGCACGCACGCAAGATACACCAAAGGAAACTGTCGATAATCGAAACAAAGAATCGCGGTGAAAGTGAAGACGTCTGATAGGTATGACGGGCGACTGCCAATTGCCGCGCGGCGCTCTCTTGCGCGTTCTCCCACACACATGTTTTTGTTGGCCCTTCGGCCCGCTAGGAAGCGCGACACACACATACATGCTCGCGCTGCTCTCTATGCCATGCTCTCGCCGCGGCTCCCTCACTTACCTGCTGTGTAGCTGTAAATAGCGAGAGTGACAATAGTAATATATATGATGTATTACAAATAAGTGGTGAGGAGAGGGACACAACGAGAGTACGAACGTCAACTCGTTATACATGATAATAATCATTACATAAAAAATTAATGAAAAAATATACTTACCACTTTCCATAATAATACTGCAGGGATAAAGAATGCCATTTTTATATTTGGCTTTATTTTTTCTTTTGTTTAGTTTGGACTCATGGATAAGATCATAAATTCCGTCGTGAAATCGTATTAATAACATCGTACGGCGCAATAGATACGATTACGGATTTTTTTATATCTTCAATCTTTCACTTTGATTATATAATCGTGCACGTTTGTACGCATCGCACTTTTTTTTCTTCCTTCTCTGCCTATTATATTACTCAATCCGTAAATATAATGGATATTTGTAATCTTGAGTTGTCTCGTAAAACGTAAACGTATTTCTCGTAATCACAATAAAATTGACCCTCGGACCTCGGTTCGATGCGTATTCATTGTTAATGGCGCGCACGTTCTTGCACGTTTTTTTGTAGAAAATAAAAGGCTTTTTGTACTGACTAAGACTTTAGGGCTTTCGCACACTAAAACGTAATACGGACAATGTATATGTAACACATGAAGACTAGAGACCAGGAGGCAAGAGCACGAATAAGATAGGAAAGTCAATAATATCAACAATATCAAATCTAAGATAGAATTTTGTACAAGCAGAGGGCGTTGCTGTCAATAGTGCTTGAGTCAAATGTAGTTATGACTCTTGTTTACATTTTTTAGTTGCAATAGAAATAAATTAGGTGCTCTGAAAAATATTTCTTGATAAAAAGTAATGTTCCTAAATTAAAATAATTAAAAATCTATTAAGTTACTGCAATAAAAATGCCTTGGGATAATATATTGCACTGTTAATTGTTGTGTATGCAAGTAGCGATATATGCGTAAAATATATTCATTATATATTATATACAATTAAGAAAAGAACTATAATTCTTGTTTTTTTTATACACTAAATCATAGAATGAGCATTACAAATAATGTATGCTTGTGTTCTATTTGTTTTTATGAAAGTAGTATCTCTATATATAAAAACGTTTCTATCACTGAAAGCCCCCTTTGCCGTTTAAAATTCCGGAGCGCTGTGGAAAAAAGCTATAGCATTGTGTTCATGCTCCTGGTTTTCATGGTGCAACATAAAAGGTCTTCGCACAGAAAAGGAAGGACCAAATATAAAAAAGTGGAAAAAGTAGGTCCGTTAGGCCCGTTATACGCGAAAGAGAACATAAAACAGGAACAGCTCATACATGGGTTCGTATATATATATACAGAAAGCTATTTCCTGTTCCTCATACATAGATAGTGTTGTTACTGTTTCCTCTACGTTTTTTGTGTGTTCAAAATCTGTTTCGCGCCGTACCGCGGCGAGCGTTGCGGCGAGAGCGGTCGAGCGCATGCGCGCGCCGCTGTGGGCCTCTACCGTTTGCGCGGGCTCTGGCGCGCGGGAGCACGTGTCGTTCAGTTCTGACAGCTCCTCTCGAGTTATCAATCGTCTCTGCGAATTTCTTTTGTTTGCGCCTAGCGATTAATCCTGTATTAACTGCGTGCGAATCGAGTCGTTATTAACGTCCTTTTCAGGACGATCGACTCTCCTTTTTTTTTTGTATTTCGTGCGTCGCGTGTGTGAGTGCAAATTTGCGTGCGGTGTGCTGTTTGAGTGTCTTCTTCGAGTGTTGGGACTTCGGCCACGTGCGAGTTTCCTCGACTTGCCGATCTCCACCCGGCGATCGCTACCTACGCGGCAGGGCTGAAAAGGTCTGCCCGTAGTCCAGGACTGGTTCCCTCGAGACGTCGAGGCGTCCTGCGACCGAGGAAGGTGCATCCCATCCACGTGCGGCCAGGGCTTTACGTTGCGCCGTCCACGTCCCGTTTGCGATTCAGGTAGGAGAGCTCTCCAGCGCGCGTAAAGGTACCTCGCGGCGATAGTGTAATTTAAGTGCGTTTCTTTATTTCTCTCTTTTATTATTGGTTTATTAGAGTCTCTTTCCTGTTCTGCGTCAATTGTAATTGCGTTTCTTTCTCTCTTTTTGATCTAACTTAGAGTCTCTTTTCAATTGTAAAATTTCTTTGTTGATTAAAATAAATAATTCGCTTGCCCCGGCTTTTCTCTCTTATTCGCGAGAGTTTTTACGCTTAGGCAAGTCGTCTTTTTCCCGCGAAATTTGTGTACATCGATTTATTCACCCAACCTTCCCTCACTCATTCTACCATTTTAATTTTAATATATATATATTTTTTTGAACTCATTAGCTTCAATTCAAAATCGGAAATCAGGAAGCGCGGTAGCGCCACGAAGGCGAGTTTAAAAGCAGACGAAGCCGCGGCGCCCGAGACACTATTTACTTCTATATTGGTATCTGAGATTTTACTTTTATGAAAAACGATACTTTCCGTAATTGTTTCTAAGTGATTTTTATATATTATCACATTTGTGTGCTAATCAGTGATTTTTAATATAAGTTGTAAAAAATAAAAAATTATTGTAAATAAGTTGTAAAAAACAAACATCGTTTGTTTTTTACAACTGAATACCGAATTTTGAGGACGCTTAATTCGAGGGTTGTGACAATGCTTCTTTCAGAGTTTAAATTAAAGCTATTTAGATCAAGAATCAAATTATGCAACTAAGCAATTTCAAACTTAATCTTGATCTTGTATTTGTTGCTTATCTTTGCTACTAGATTTAATAAACCATGTTTATCTGCGTTATACTTTTGGTTATTTTAAACAGGTTAATTTTAAATTTTATTCCAGCCAAGTTTTGTACATACATTGACGACACTTAACTAGCTCCCATCTGCTCCAAAATTATTTATTCATCAGATTGTTATTATATTAGTCAGCTTCACAATGGTCTATCATATTTGATTAAAGTCGCGAAAATAAGGTCACGTCTTACATTAGTCGGTCATACCTGTTTTGTAAACTAATCTTCCGTCGGTTACTCAACGACGTTATATTGCGTAAATTACAGAATCGAATTGATTATAGTCGTGGAAATAAGATTACGCTTCACAATGGTCTATCATATCTGATTAAAGTCGTGGAAATGAGGTTACGCCGTATATTTCTCAGTCATATATTAGGATTAAAGTTCCAAGAATAAGGGTACGTCGTATACATATCAGTTAGATTACGAAAATTACTATGTCTATCGTATCTAATTAAAGTCGCGAAAATAAGGTCATGTCGTATATTATTCGGTCACACGTATTCTGCAATTTAATATGTCCGTCGGTTACTTTGCAACAGTTAGATCTCGAAACTTACCGGACAGAATTGATCAACATTGTGGAAATAAGGTTACGCCCTATAGTCCCCACTCTAGCGTATTTTCGATGCGTCGATTCTCTACAACCCACGCGGTGGAATCGAAACAGCTAGATCCTCAGAGTTTTCTTTGAGCACATAACGCTACCCTCTCTCTCGTACTTTTAAATGCGTTTCCCATAGTCCCCACTCTAGCGTATTTTCGGTGCATTGATTCTCTATAGTGCTCTCGGTGCAGCCAAAACAGCTAGATCCTAGGATTTTTTTCATACCCTCTCTCTCGTACTTTTAAATGCGTTTCCCATAGTCCCTACTCTAGCGTATTTTTACTGCATCGATTCTTTACAGCACTCACAGTGCAGTCAAAACAGCTTGATCCTCTGACTTTTTCGACTACCCTCTCTCTCACACTTTTAAATGCGATCCCTATAGTCCCCACTCTGGCGTATTTTCAATGCGTTGATTCTCTATAGCCCACACGGTAGAGTCGAAACAGCTAGATCTTCAGAGTTTTCTTTGAGCACATACAGCTACCCTCTCTTTCATACTTTTAAATGCATTTCCCATAGTCCCCACTCTAGCTTATTTTCAGTGCATTGATTCTCTACAGCCCACGCGATGCAGTCGAAAAAAGCTAGCTCCTCGAATTTTCCCTCTACCCTCTCTCTCATACTTTTAAATGCGTTCCCCATAGTCACCACTCTAGCGTATTTTCGATGGGTCGATTCTCTACAAACCACGCGGCGGAGTCGAAACAGCTAGATCCTCGGAGTTTTCTTTGAGCATATACAGCTACCCTCTCTGTCATACTTTTAAATACGTTTCCCATAGTCCCCACTCTGGTGTATTTTCGCAGCACCGATTTTCTACAGCGTGCGGTGCAGCTAGAGATTCTTTGCAGGACCAAACATTTGTAATGCGTTTTACATTATGGAAATTACCCCCACTCTTTCAGCTATTATATTATTTAAACCAAATCGCGGGCGATATGTATTTCAGTGTTCTAAAAGTTGTTAATTTGTCTTGCTGCATGGATTATTATCATCATCAGTTTATTAGTTTATCAAAATCGGAAGAAGCATCTTACAATAGAAAGCTGAGACTGTACTGGTATAAATAACATTAATTTTACATTAAATTAAAAAAAAAATTTAAGAAAAAAATATTTAAAGAAAAAGCCGCGCGTCTAAGAATTCTACCCTGGAGTCTCACATTTATCGAGCTTTCCCAGCCCTTGAACAGTTTCTACTAGTTTTATGTAACAATTATTGCATACACATGCATAGAATCAAGCTCTTCGTATATACTTGTCGGTCCGTGATACCATTCAAACCACTGCTCTCGGTGCTGTAACATCGTGTGTTTGTGTGTTGATATAATTATACTTAAATTTTAAGAAACTGTTTATTAAAAAGTGCACAAATAAAAAGTGTAAATAATAAATCGAGTACAAAAATGGGTGCAGAAACTTACAAGATCATCGTCTTGGACTTTAGTAGGTTGTGTTTTACCAACTTGTTCTCTTACATTAGAGCTCTCTATATTAAATGCTTTATTATTTTTCAACAAATTGTAACGTGGTAGTTCGACTACACGTTACAAGTGTAAAATTTGCGCAACGCAATAGAGAGGCGCCGACAACTTCACAACGTGGCAGGAAGAGCCACGAATAGGCGCGGGGAGGGGGGAGTAGTTCGCGTGGGGTGCGCGCGCAGCGCTGGCCGCGCGACCACGTGTTGCCGCGTGAGGAGAGCTCGCTCTCTTTCGCTCCGCATCGCCGCTACCGATAAGACGCCTGCGCTGCTTGCTCCTAAGCTCTCGATCGGTCTCGGAGCAACCGTACCCGTGCGCCATTGCAGCTCGCCTTCGCTCCCGCTATCGTAGCAAGTAAGTAAAAGTGTACTTAGCGTGTGAATTAATTAGTGCGGCTGTGCCTCGGGTGAACGCGTCGGGACACGGTTAGTGCGACGCAATGCATCTTGACGAATGCGGCCATGGCGGCGAGCCGAGTGCCGTGAGGTCTCGTCGCCTGTTGCGAATAATGTAAGCCCTCGATTGTTCTCGCTATCGTTTCCTTTGACGCTACCGTTATCCTCCACAGAAGCTATCGTTTATCTCCTCCACGTCCTAGATCTCGCACAATTACTCGCTACCGTTACCCAGTTAGAGCACATATCTCCTCGCTATCGCTCTCCTTCCCGCATTGTACCTCCCCGCTATCGTTCCCTCGCCCCTCCCGCCACTCCAACTAGCTACCCATTACTGTACATTACCGAGCTACCGTTAGTAAGTAAGTTAGCGATTAGGATAGGTTAGTTCTTCATCAGAGTTTCCGTTAGATAACTCTTAGAATGCACGAGTGTGCGCGGAAAGGACGGGCAAGCATTGGGTGTCGTCGCGCGGTCGTGTCGAGGTCGTCATATCGTGATTGGTTTTCGGGGATTAAATATAGGGGAACGGACCTGCACGACGCGGTGTATGGGAAAATAAGCGTTTGATGGGTCGGGGAATCGCATAACTCGCGAGAGTACGCCGCGATGGACGCGCTGGTCTTCGGGGCCGGTGGACGACCAGAGAGGCGAGGCGGGTATTCGCCTGCACCGGCAAGTCGGCGGGCGGCGCGCTGACGAGCGTGGCGTCGGCGTCGATTGTTCGGTGGTCGCGAGTGATCTCCCCGGAAGGAGATAAGAATTTCTAAAAATTGTTACGGGGCCGCGTGCGTAAATTCGCTCCTCCCCACGATGACCTCGACCGGCGGTGTGGCGCACCGCATAATAGTTAATTAATTCAGCGTAGCGCCTCTGGATTGTAGAGACCGCAGGTTCTCGGCAGGATGCCGTGGTTGTTAAGAGAGAAAATGAGGAATAAATACGACATATCATATCAGCAGCAAGCCTTAATGAGTTTTATGACCAACGACCCTGTTCGATACTCTACCCATTCCTTGGAGATAGCCGAGCTCACCTCCCACGCCGTCAGACCCCAACACAAGGTGGCGCTCACACGGAAAGGGGATCACGGGATCCTCGGCATCTCGATGCCTGGCGCCCTGGGCCGAGGCGGCCCTCCACCGCGTATGCATTGGAGTGTGACGGCGAGCGAAATTAGATTTAAGAACGCTGGGCTACACTAGTAGACCCCAGTGTTTCAAAATATATATCAAATATTTATTGTCATATAAATTAAAGTATTATAATTTCTATTTGTTACAAGTTTATATCAACTTCTGAAAATAGCAGATATTATGGATGAATGATTACAGCAAGTTAAGCTCTTAGAAGAGGTTGATAAATTATTATTTTCTATTACTGCTGCAGTCGATTTATCCAGCATAACACGATGGAAAAACCACTTTCTTCTATCAATAAAGACTTTTCGGAAGGTTTTAAGAAATAACAAACTTTCAGTTGCACAAAAACAAAGTATCTTATGTACTTTAGCAAAAGTAGAATGTATGAAGGCTTGAAGTTATGGCTAAAAGAAAAAGTGGTGCTGAATGGTAATAAAGAAGAAGCAGACTATCACTAATCATGTGCGTTGGATTAATATGGACAACGCTTTTGAAAATCGCATGAGGACTGTGGTTATAGCAAATTTAATACATATTGCTGTACTTACATTTCTACAAGAAGCATCAATATTATTTTCACGAGGAATAAAAAAGATGATAGCTAAACACAAAGCTTTAAAAGTGAACACCGTTTTGTCATGTAAATTAAAAAAAATATGCATAAAAAATAATGAAGAAAAAGAAGAAGAAGAATGCATTGAGATAAAATATTTTAACACACAAAATCATAAAATTTTATCTGCATTATCGTTAAACGAATGATTCAAATCTAATGTTAATGAACCTCTACTCACAGATATTGAGGAATTTCAGAAACGTGATTCTGGCTGGGCTCTTCATTTATTTGAAAACATACAGATAAATACATTTAATCCAATACGTGCCAGTAGCTCTTATATACCATTACCAGCATTCATAGAAAAAAGGAAAGCATGCATAAATGTTAAAATTTATGATAACAAATGCTTTATATGAGCAATTTTATCTGCATTATATCTAGTAAAACATGGAAATCATTCTAATAGATTGAATAGTTATATTCAGTATGAAAACATTTTAAATATGAAAGGTATTTATTGAGTTGCCAATAGTATGCCAGTATCACTGAAAAGTATCCCAGGATTTGAAAAGCAAAATAATGCAATATCAATAAATGTGTTTGGTCTAGATAACAAAGATGTTACACCTCTCTATTTAATATCATGTAAAAAGAGTAATCATATCAATCTTCTTTTACTCACAAATGATAATTTAGATGGTGGTGATGTTGATGAAACTGATGAGTTTTTATCTCAATCACATTACGTATACATTAAAAGTCTGCCACGTTTAATCAGTAATAATTCGACAAATAGAAAAAAGAAACGCTAAGTTTGTGGTAGATATTTAAATTTTTTTTATAAAGTAGATGACTTAATAAAGCATGAAGAGCATTGCAAAATATTAAATAAATGTAGAATTAGACTGCCTAATGAAGAAAATAGTTTGATAATGTTTAAATATCATCGCTACAATCAAAAGTTACCTTTCATAAGCTATGCAGACTGTGAATGTTTGTTAAAACCAATAAGTCAAGATGAAAAAACAAACACGCAACCAATACAAAGTCATGAAATGTATAGTATAGGTTACTATCTGAAATGTAGTTACAACAATTCACTATCAGAATATGCCTTTTATAGAAGACCTGAAGCGTCAAAATGGTTTGCTGAACAGTTAAGAAACATAGAAAAACAAATAAGTGATTTATATGCGAACCCTTTACTTATGCCAGTTCTATCTCAGACTGAATTAATAGGTTGTTATGATTCAAAAACGTGTCATAATTGTAAAAAATTGTTGAATGATGATGCAAAGGTGCGTGATCACTGTCATCTCACTGGACCATATCAAGGACCTGCACATGCAACCTGCAATCTAAACTATCAAGATTCAAAAATAGTTCCAGTTATGTTTCATAATTTAAGTGGTTATGATGCACACTTTATTATTACTGATGTATCAAACCATTTTCCAGGACAGATTGATTTACTACCTCTGACAAAAGAAACATATATTTCATTGTAACAAATAAAAATTATAATACTTTAATTTATATGACAATAAATGTTTGATATATATTTTTTTAAAAATAATAAAACATTTAATATAGAGAGCTCTAATGTAAGAGAACAAGTTGGTAAAACAGGAACCTACTACTGTCAATGATGATCTTGTAATTATCAGCACACGTTTTTGTACTCGATTTATTATTTACACTTTTTATTTGTGCACTTTTTAATAAACAATTTCTTAAAATTTAAGTATAATTAAATCAGACACAAACACACGATGTTACAGCACCGAGAGCAGTGGTTTGAATGGCATCACGGACCGACAAGTATATACGAAGAGCTTGATTCTATGCATGTGTATGTAATAATTGTTACATAAAACTAGTAGAAACCGTTCAAGGGCTGGGAAACCTCGATAAATGTGAGACTCCAGGGTAGAATTCTTAGACGCGCGGCTTTTTCTTTAAATACTTTTTTCTTAAATTTTTTTTTTTAATTTAATATAAAATTAATGTTATTTATACCAGTACAGTCTCAGCTTTCTATTGTAAGATGCTTCTTCCGATTTTGATAAACTAATAAACTG
Organism: Trichomalopsis sarcophagae; assembly: GCA_024372645.1. Classification (NCBI taxonomy): domain Eukaryota; kingdom Metazoa; phylum Arthropoda; class Insecta; order Hymenoptera; family Pteromalidae; genus Trichomalopsis; species Trichomalopsis sarcophagae. The sequence continues at coordinate 18,012 of QLSS01000765.1, read as the reverse complement.
ATGATGATAATAATCCATGCAGCAAGACAAATTAACAACTTTTAGAACACTGAAATACATATCGCCCGCGATTTGGTTTAAATAATATAATAGCTGAAAGTGTAACGTCGCCGTCTTTTAACAATAATTCTTACGTTCGCTTCTTATCATTTCATTCTATAAGCTACCGTTTTTCGGTGGGGGTGTAACGTCGCCGTCTTTTTTCTAAAACAAAATTTTTTTTTCTCGGAAAATAATATCAAAAGCCAAACTAACGACGCGATACGCTGTGCGTACATTAGATTGTATATGCACGAACATCCGTCTGTCTACAAAAAAGGTTCACACACTAAAAATAATCTCTCCGTGATATACCTACAAGTTTCTTAGTAAACAAGATAATATACCAAGTGGAATCTTAAGTGTCGCCGTTTCCCTTCGGAGACGCGCCTCTCGAAATGTCACTGGGTATAATTTTTCCTTAAAACTATAGGCTAATAGGGCCAGCTGCAAACTATAAAATTCTAGATATCACCCTGCTTGTCCCCAGTTTTACGACTCAAAGCGTTGGGAAAATTCGGGCGGGGCGGAAATCTGGCGATATTATCTGTTTACAGTCGCGCACGTGCATTGAACATCTGTATTTTTCCGTCTTGTCCCCTCATGTAATTCTTGAAACCACTCTACCCCCTGCTGTTATATAACCGAAAATAGATTTTTCCACTGCATATCTTTCTTAATTTTACAAACAAATAGTTGCTTAATTATTAAGAATTATTATAAACATTTTATTATTAAGTTAATCAATATTTTCTTAGATTTTAATTTGCATTAAGACCTTGCACCTTTATTTCAAATCCAGTAAAAATAAAATTTACAATAAACATTAGTTAACAATAAAATTTAGATTTTTCATAAAAACAAAGAAAATATCACTATTCCATATAGAATCATCAACAAATATCAGAACATTAAGTGCAATGAATAAATTATAATTATTTAGTTAAATAAATAAATAATGTTAAGTATTAGTTTACTCATATATACATATAGTTACAAAAAAAAACTTAGTTAAGTTTATACTACCAAAGCCACAAAACAATAATAAAAGATTATTAATTGTTCAAATATTCAGTTAGTTATAAATAAACAATACGAAATATTAAAAGCAGAAAAACCAACATACCGAAATTCATCTGAACGCTACAACAATTTAGCAGTTACGATTATTATTATATGTTAACTTAACCGCAACTATTTGTTATAATTCATTATTGTAAACTATTTCTAAGTTAGAAAATAGGTTGCTTATAACGGACTGAGCATTACAATAGATTTTTATCCTTATTCATTTACGATTATTTAACGATTCTTTTTGTATAAAAAGGGGGAGGTGCGGGTAAAACGGCGCACAGTCAAATACGATTTCCTCTTAAATTTATATATAGCACAAAAAGGTTTGCATTTAGGAATGTTGTAGTTAATATTTATACAAGATTGTTCTAACAGCATTTTTCTAAAAATTAAATATTAAACAAATAACTTAATTACACCATTTATAATTTCTTAGTTAGAGTTATATTTTGAATCTAAACATTTTAGTGAATCAGGTTAATAGTCAAACATCTTGACTAATCATAATAAATAATTCATGAATATTATATTTTGAACAATCTTTTATAAACATTTATTCTCTTTTATCTGTAAATGGTACAAGCGTTGCCATCTGTCTCGGGGACAGAGAACCCATCTTGGCCTCTCCCCCGGAAAATTTAGTTGGAGTAGGGGGTCTCTAGACCCAAGCGTAGGAGGAGCCCTTGAGGAAACTCTCTCCTTATTGGAAAATCCTCCGAAAATCTCCCAAAGAGGAAAATAGAGGGATGGGCCTAAGGTTACGAGTATCCTCGAGTTGCAACTCAAAATCACTTCGGTCCCGGCTCTTAGTTAGTTCGGAAGTTCTCTCTCTGCGCCTAGTCCGCAATTACAAAATTAAAAATTTACGCGCTTGTCCGCACTTATAAATTTTTACATTTTCGCGCTCAGTCCGCACTTATTTTATACTATGCGCTTTGTCCGCACCTCGAAACTTTAAATTTTACTTTACGCGCTCAGTCCGCACTTTTATATTTCTATAATTGCGCTCAGTCTGCATTGAATATTTTTGTTTTTCTTACAAGCGCTCAGTCCGCATTTAATAAATTTTATACGCGCTTAGTCCGCACCATCACTCTTACTTTTATACGCGCCTCAGTCCGAAAAATAACAAAAATATTTTTGTAATTTGAAAACCTGTTTGGAGTAAAATAAATTTTAACCTCAGTACGAAGACGAACTTATGACTTTGAGTATTTCATAATTTACCCGAAGCCACTCTAAATCATATTCGGTCACCATCAGCGAAACTCTGTGTGAGTTACGATCGTTCAGTATCCAGGAGACAGATCCACAGGGACAACTACACAAAGTAAGTTGGAATTTATTTATTAGTTCTTGTCACTTATTCCTTGTTTCCACCACTGTATGGAATAGAATCATTTCCATCCTCGCTACGTGTAGAGTCAAGTGCCGGTTGACAATAATAAAAATCTTATGTTAGAGTTGCGTTATTAAACTTATAGTATATTATTTATACTGAGGTCCAGAATTATTAAGTTCTGTATACCTCATCGTATAAATAATTATACTCAAACAACCCGGTTAAAAATTTTTTTTTTTTTAGTTTTGTTGTCAATTTTCCATGATCATTTATTCTTTTGGTTAGGTTAGAAACCTATATAACTATCTTTTCCGGTTTTTCCACGAACATAGGTTTATAACTACTCTCCCTGGCTATTTTCGGAAACGTTAGGCCAAAAACGAGTAGGTTTTATCACCAAAAGATATAACCCCGACGTAACAAAAGAGTGGGGGTAATTTCCATAATGTAAAACGAATTACAAATATTTGGTCCTGCAAAGAATCTCTAGCTGCACCGCACACTGTAGAAAATCGGTGATGCGAAAATACACCAGAGTGGGGACTATCGGAAACGTATTTAAAAGTATGAGAGAGAGGGTAGCTGTATGTGCTCAAAGAAAACTCTGAGGATCTAGCTGTTTCGACTCCACCCCGTGGGCTGTAGAGAATCAGCGTATTGAAAATACGCCAGAGTGGGGACTATAGGGAACGCATTTAAAAGTGTGAGAGAGAGGGTAGTCGAAAATGTCAGAGGTTCAAGCTGTTTTGACTGCACTGTGAGTGCTGTGAAGAATCGATGCAGTGAAATTACGCTACGAGTGGGGACTATGGGAAACGCATTTAAAAGTACGAGAGAGAGGGTAGTGGAAAAAATCCTAGCATCTAGCTGTTTCAGCTGCACCGAACGAGCTATAGAGAATCAATGCACCGAAAATACGCCAGAGTGGTGACTATGAGAAACACATTTAAAAGTATGAGAGAGAGGGTAGCTTTATGTGCATTTCTACCGCAGATAAACTAATTAACCTGTCCACAGGTGAGGAATAAATCAATTTCCTCCTACGTAAGAAATCGATGTTTCTTAATCCTTTTTTTCACGATAGTGCGTAAATTAAAATATATATTAAATCGCGTCTTTTATGTACTTGTTGAAAAAAATAAGGTATAATATTTAGAAAAATAGTATATAAATTTGGTGAAATTTCGGTAAATTTCAGTAAGCTTTAACTGTTAAATAATAAAAAATCTAGGGTTTACTTTAATTGCACCTAAGCTCAACCCATCTGCTTTATCTATATTTTCTAGTATAAATACTAATATACGCTGTAACGAGCCCCGCGACATGGGTATAACGCGGTCTCGTGTCAGACGTCGCGTGCGGCATTGTCCGCGAACTAGAGAAAATACAACAAAAGCGCGGAAGGGGTGGGGAAAGGAGAGGCGCGCTGACCGGCAGCACGCGTTGCGACAGCATATGACGATCCCGAGGCGATAATGAAGGGCAAGCATCTTCCCGGGACATCGCGAGGCGAGACTATCTCGTGGTCTCTCCGTCATCCACCCGAGTTAGAGAGGGACGCCTCTCCGGAACTTGATTAGCCCTGCGACCGCGTGAATGAGAAGCTACAGATATCCAGGTAAGCGATTGTCAGTGCGTGCGTGTTCGATTTGCTGTCGCGATCAGGAACGATAATTCGCGACGAGCGTTGCGACGAGACCTTGAGTGTGCGGGAGCACACTTGTAAGACTTTGTATAAAAATCAGTTTGCTTGAATAAAAGTTGTATTTATCTAATCCGGTTTGAGCTAGTTAATTGCATGCAAATCTGTGTTCGTGTGCTGTCCAGCCCTCGATACAACGGCGCCCTACCTGCTGTCGACGCCGTGAGCTTGTCGTGTACCGCAAGGCTGCCGCGGTGATATTTACAGACGTAAGAAAGAACGAGTTCATCCGCACTCGCGTGTTTGTATACCAGGATTAACGTCGGCCATCATTGGGTATGCTGCAGTATTGGCTAATGTCCGAGACATATCCAACCGCATCGTGGAATATCGCTGGCGCGTATGCAAAAACTTGAAGTGGCGAACCGTAAACAACAGGTCACCGAGTGCGCGCGGGAGCTCGGTACAGTAGGAAAACGCGAGTGTAAACAAACACTGACCGCGCCGCAGCTTAAGACCGTGCGATATCCAAGTTATTGATTTTTAAATTTCTAAGAATTTAGAAATGCAGAAATCAACGTAGAAACGTTGTAAGTGATACGTGTACGAGATGCAGCAGACCCTGTCAGAGTTAAAGAAAAGCTAACAAGCAATGAACTTGGAACGACTGGCGTTAGCTAAAAGCAACAGAGTGTCGAGCACTAGAATAAACCAGGCTTAGCGAAACTCCCAGAGTTCAACAGGTGTAGCGAGCGACGGCAAAGCACACAACTTATATTTAGCAAATTTTGACGACAAGACGGTCATTATAAACAGCAGCTCAATTTTTCCCAAAGGAAGGGCAGCATCATCGCTAAAGCTCGCAAGCAACCTGGGCGATTTGTCAGATACGGCGGGAGACGGGCACGCAGTCGGAGACGGCTCAACGAGAGGTCGCCAGATCATTTCGAGGGTTATGAACGATCCTGGGGAGACATAGGAGCCATCGTCAGGAAATGAATTTTGAGATATAATGGAGAGCGTATAAGCCGATTCGATTTCCTTGACCAAGTAGAAGAGTGTAGACGAATGGCGAAACTGTCGATGGACGACATGATAGAGGCTCTGCCAAAGCTAACGACAGGCGTCACGAACATGTGGTATAGCAGCAATAGACATAGATGGGAAAAGTGGGAAGATTCCATAGATGGAGCACGGAGAGGGTATGGAACAAACCGTAGATACCAGCAATGACTCCAATGAGACACAGAAAATCAATATCAAGGCAAACTGGAGTCAGTGATCGATTATGTCACAAAATTATCGGAAATGCTTCAGAAAATGGAACCAGTACGAGAGCTGAAAAAGCAATTAGACATGCAGCACAAAAATCTGCGGACAGAGTTGCAGGAATTTGTGCATGTCTAATTGCTTTTTCAGCTCTAATACTGGTTCCAGCAGAAAACACCACGCCTGAAATGAAGATGAAAGACGGAAAACAGACGGCCGAGCGCGTAGAGGATGTTGCTTCGGGCTAGATGGCGACTAAGACCTCGAGGGAGAAGTCGGAGACTGTAGCAAGTCCGAGCGGTTGTAAAGCCGCAAAAGCGACAATTGTATGAAAGAGAGAAAGCCCCTCCGGTAAAGAAGAAGGGAATAAAACAGCGGGAATCGAGGAAGCAAACCATAGAAAAATCACAAGGCCTTGGTCAGGACAAAGCGCAGAAGCGGCTGGAGTTTCTCAGGAGACCAACGAGGACTCAGCTGCAAAACTGTCATCAGAAAACGGAGAAGAAAGTATCAAGAAGTCAGCGCTAAGCCTCAACATTTTCCGGAGTGGAAAATTGTGAAGGGGTAGTTGCATAAATACAGACCCGACTCCGAACTATCGCAAGTCCTGGGAGTAGATAAGGAGGACAGGAAGGTGGTAGTGCCGAAAGAAAACCGAGATCAAGTGCTCTACGAGTGCGACGATGCGCCCACGACAAGTCATTTCGGGGGCGAAAAAATGTACAAGCTTGTCGCAGCGCAGTACTACCGAGAAGTCTTGCAGTACATGCGGTGATGCCAGATGTACCAACAATGCAAGGTGGAACAACGAGCGCTAGCAGGATGTATGGGGAAGAGAACCGTGCAGAGGACATTTCTGATAGTCGGGGGAGACATCATGGGCTCAGAAAAGGGGAACAGTAAAAGGTCACCAATATATTTCAGGAACTGTTCACGCGGTGGATTAAATGCGTCCCGCTGAAGAAGGCAAATGCCAAATCAGTCCTGAAGGCGCTGCGGGATCAAGTAATTATGCGATTCGGCACGCCCGAAGTCTTCTTTTCCGATAACGGGACAGAATTTAAAAACCAGATAATCGACGATTACTCGAAGGCGCAAGGTATTCATCATACGACTACGCCTCCATAACACCCACATACAAATCCGGTCGAACAAGCGAATCGAACAGTTAAAAGAGAGATCGTCGCGTACGCTCACAGCGACCACAGGACGTGGGATGTGCATCTAAAAGAGATTGCCTTTTCCTATAACACGGCGGAGAACTCCGCGACGATGGTGAACTTCGGGAGGCAACTGGCCGCGCCAGCATGATTGCGCCAACAAGAAGACCAGAAAATCGAGAACGAAGAACAGCTTACAGTACAAGAATGGCAGGAGCGAATGGCAAAACTGCCCGCGCTACAGCATAGTGTAAACGATCGAGCTCAAGAAGCGCAAGACTGTCAGGAAGGATATTATAACGCGCGCCGACGAGATGTCTAATCCGCTATCGGAGATATATAAATTTATGTAAATTCGCTATTTTTAGCTTTTATGATAGATTTTAGGGTTGAAAATTTACATAAATTCAACTGACACAGAGTGTCTTTTAAGAACTTTCCAGGTGTTTTTTGATTATATGTCGCTTATGTGGACTGTGTGAACCTTGTGTGAACTGTGTGAACTATGTGAGCACCACGCACTTAGAGAATCAGGTCCCAGAAGTTATTATATCCTATATTTTTATCAATATGTTAAAAATATATTAATAAAAACATAGTTATATAATCATATGTTTTTATCAACATGTTAAAAACGTTTACTTTTATCATATGTTTTGTGATTTTAATTTAACATATGATAAAATCATACAATAAAAACATGTAATAACTCGTATTTTTAACTAACAATCAGAAGAGTTATTAGTCTGTGTTTATTACATTTTTATTCTCTGATTTTATCATCTGTTTAATTGAAACCATAAAATTATATGATAAAAGTACACGTTTTACATAACAACATATGATAAGAGTACACATTTTGTTACAACATTTATAACAAATACTAATGTACTAATGTACTAATTTACATACCTTCAATGTTGTTTTCGTATTGTAGTATACTTTTTTAATTTGAATGTTGTGGTCACTGGTTTTTGTATCCCAGTAGATAACTCCAGGACTGGTATTGATGATCTCGTAACATTGTAGGGAGCTTCCTCCGACACTCAGGAGTGGGGAGCTCCGCCATGTTGGAGCGAGAGAGAGAAGGAGAATGAGAGCGCTCGATCGCATGTAACCGCCTGTGCGCGGCAGAACGTTTTCAAAGTTTGTATCGAGTGGACCTGCAATAAAGCAACATATAGAAGAAGCGAGGATATTATTTATTCCTCAAGACTCCTACCACAAGCACGAGAGAGAGTAGGCTATCTTAACCATCATCCCTACATTGGTGACCCCGACTTCCGTGGCGAGCGAGAGTGCACTCGTCTCGCCGTCTCCAGGAGCAGCGCCTTTTCTTCTTCGAGTTGCATCATCTTCGCCGGCGGCGCTTGTGTCCTCTGCCCGCTCTCGGCGCTCGCTTTTCGGGGAATTTGGTTCGTGCGCGTCCAATTGAAAGTGAATTTGGCCTAGCGCTGTTTTTTAGAATTTTTATAACCCCCTCCGTTTCACACGATCTTGTCTGCGCACGTTGATAGTCGCGGTGAGGCTAATTACAGTTTTTAACGAAGTGATTTTTCAAAATTAGTATTTTAATTCTGGTACGCCTGCGAGCGTGCACTAGGTTAGATTGTGCTACGCATAGCGCCGTAAGGTATCGAAACGATTTTTCAAAATTAGCATTTTAATTCTGGTACGCCTGCGAGCGTGCACTAGGTTAGAGTGTGCTACGCATAGCGGCGTAAGGTATCGAAACGATGTTCAAAATTAGTTTTTTTTAATTCTGGTACGCCTGCGAGCGTGCACTAGGGTAGTTTGTACTACGCATTGCGGCGTAAGGTTACAGGACGATCATGGAGGACGAAACTCCAGAAGCTCGCGCTACGCGCTTAGAAAACGACCTTTCTGCGGCTAACGCGTTATTAACTCGATTAGGCTCCGGGCGTATCGATGCTTATCGCACTCCTAAGTTGCCCCCCTTTATCAGAGCTGATCCAAATACGTGGTTCACTCAGGTTGACGCTTCTTTTCGTCACTCCAACATAACCGTCGAAGGTACAAAAGCGGATTTTGTAATTCAATCCCTTGATCGTGAGGCCATGGCAGTCATTATTGACATTGCGGCCATAGAACCTCAGCCTGCAGACGTGTATACTTAAATCAAACACAGGCTCATAGCTTCTTTCGCCTCTTCTACAGAGAGCAAGCTTCGCCAACTCCTTAAAGGGCAGGTGCTCAATGATGGCAAGCCCTCCTTAACTTTGAGTAGGCTGAGGCACCTCGATGAAGGTTCTCGATGCGACGAGGCCATCCTAAAATCAATATTTCTTGATCAGCTGCATTCTAATCACAGGGCAATTTTGATCGCTTCAGGCATTGAGGATCTCAACCAGCTAGCCATCCTGGCTGATAAAATAGTTGAGAACACCCCGTCAGAAGCTTGATTGGCAGCGGTCACTAACGAGCTTGTCGCGCCTAATGTTTTCTCTGAACTGAAACGCTTGGCTGATTTATTCAGCACTGTTACAGTGAGACTCGACAAGCTTGAAAGCTCGGTTCTAACAAAGGAAGTAACAGAGACAGGTCCAGAGACCGTTCCAAGTCTCGTGACTCTTCAGGACTTTGCTTAGCGCACCGCAAATACCCGAACAACCCCACATCTTGCAGGAAGTGGTGTTCGGAGTATTCCCAATGGTCTTCAAAAAACTAAATGAACCTTCTCTCGCAGAGACGTCTGGGGATGGTTCCTCCAATTCAAAACGTCTCACTGTTAGAGACCTCCGATTTGGTCGCAGATTTCTGATTGATAGTGGAGCAGAAATCTCTGTGCTTCCAGCCAGTTCCAAGGTCATTTTCAAACCCTCTTCGCGTAAGCTTTACGCGGCCAATGATACAACGATCGACACGTTTGGTGAAACGTTCCTATCATTAGATTTAGACTTAAAGCGTCCCATAGCGTGGAATTTTGTCGTTGCGTCTATGCCTCACGCGATCATAGGGGCAGATATTCTATTCCATTACGGTTTAACGGTAGATATTCGTAACCGTCGTCTCGTGGATACGGCCACGTCTCTCTCTTCCGTAGGCATAATCAAAATGGTTCCATTTGTCGGAATTAATGCAGTTGCTTTGAGCTCCGAATGTGCCCAACTGTTAGCCGAGTTTCCCAAAATAACCGGCTCAGTTCCGCATGATCCTCTCTTCGTACCTGACATTTTTCATCACATTTATACCACGGGTCCGCCTGTCTCTGATCGTCCTAGCCAGTATCTAGCCAGCTACATATGGCCTTGAAAAAGGATGGCTCCTCCAGACCTTGCGGCGTGTACTGTGCTTTAAATGCGCAAATCGTCCCTGACAAATACCCTACAGCGCACTTGTACGACTGCACCAGTGAACTGCATGGAAAGAAAATCTTTTCTTTTTTAGATCTCTTAAGAGCGTTTAACCAAATTCCCATTGCTCCCGAAGACATTGAAAAAACGGCGATAATCACACCCTTCGGTTTATTTGAGTTTATGTACATGACTTTTGGTTTGCGCAACGCTAGCCAAACGTTTCAGAGGTACATCAATCGAGCGTTGGGGGATTTAAAATTTGTTTTTTATTTATATCGACGATATTCTCATTGCCTCAGAGTCCTTAGAAGAACACTTCAAACACTTGCGTTTAGTGTTCGAGCGTTTAAACGAGTTCTGTTTGCGCATCAATGTAGATAAATGTATCTTTGCGGTAGAAGAACTTGTCTTCCTAGGATACTCTATCAACTCGCTAGGCATTCTTCCAACTCAGGAGAAAGTTAAAGCAGTGACAGAATTTTTCAAGCCCAGCACTGTAGTGGAGTTGCGTCGCTTTCTCGGTATGGTGAACTTTTATCACCGCAATCTCCCTCATGCTTCCGAAGCCCAAGTTCCTCTGAACGCATACTTTCGCGACTCTCGTAAGCCTTGTAACGGATGCGTCCGACGTGGCGATGGGTGCTGTTTTAGAACAAAAATCTCTCTCGAACAGCTGGGAACCTTTAGCCTTCTTTTCACAAAAATTCTCCCCAGCTCAGCAGTTGTATAGTACCTATAACAGGGAACTCACTGCAATGTTCGAGTCGGTGAAGTATTTCTCTTACATAATTGAGGGCCGTGACTTCGCGATTCTTACCGATCACAAGCCACTCATTTACGCATTCATTCAAAACAATGAGAAATCCCCTCCGCGTCGTTTCCATCAGTTAGGATATATCTCTCAATTCACCACCCGCATCGAACACGTCAAAGGTTCGGACAATCTGGTAGCGGATGCTCTTTCTAGAATAGAGTCTATTAGCTTTCCCTTAGAGTTTGATCTAGCAGACTTAGCCGCCAAATAGGAAGCGGACGATCAGCTCAAAGAGATTCGTGAGTCTCCGAACTACCCTCTTACTCTCAAGCGTCTTCAGCTGGGTCCAGAGCACACAGTCATTTACTGTGAGCTGACTGGCGAAAGCCTGCGTCCATATATCCCTGGTTCGTTGCGCAGGTCAGTGTTCGACTTCTTTCACAACACTACTCACCCAGGTCCCAAGGTTACCGATCGTCTCATTCGACAATGATATGTCTGGCCAAACATGCATCGCGACATCGCTACGTGGTGCAAGAACTGTCTTGGCTGTCAACAATCTAAGATTTCCAGACATGTCAAAACTTTTCCCGAGCATTTCGTAGCTCCGGGTGGTCGTTTTGACGATGTCCACATCGACATCGTAGGGCCTTTACCGGTGCGTGACGGTTATCAATACTTGCTCACAATGATTGATCGTTTTTCGAGATGGGTTGAAGCAGTTCCCCATTAGGAAACCTCAGCCCAGACCGTAGCTTGCGCATTTTTTGACACTTGGGTTTCACGCTTTGGTGCGCCCAAGGTGATCACCTCGGATCAAGCGGCTCAATTCGAATCAAGACTCTTCACATCCTTGTTGTCCTTGATCGGGTGTGAGCGTATTCGCACCACTGCATATCACCCCGCCGCCAACGGCATGATTGAGCGATGGCATCGCACGTTAAAAGCTGCGTTGATGTGTCACAAGGACGACGACTGGCTCAAGACTCTGTCCACCGTACTGCTAGGATTGCGTTGCCACGTCAGATCAGATACCGAAGATTCTCCGGCTGAATTTTTATACGGCACCACCCTGCGTCAACCTGGCGAATTCTTCATACCGGAAGACTTCGTTCCCGATCCTCTCATGTTTTTAGAGGAATACTGTGGGCACATGCGTCTGATTCGTCCGATACTAGTGGCACACCACAACAAAAAACGCATCTTCTACTTTAAAGATCTGCACACCTGTACCCATGTTCACTTGCGAAACATGGCCAAAAAATCTCTCGAGCTACCATACTCAGGCCCTCACAAGGTGCTATCATACGTTTCCGACAGCGTATTCAAAATCGAGGTCAACGGTGCTCCTCGTAGCGTTTCGGTAGAGCTTTTAAAGCCCGCATTTTTCATTACAGAAAATTTAGTTAACGATGTAACAGGACCCAGCGACAGTTTGAACGGCAATCAGCCACCTGCTCCTCGTCCAGCACTCAAAACGTACGCGCGTAAAAACTGTGATGTTGCGCTTTTTATAACCAGACTTTGTCTCTATACTCTATTGTTTTGACTCTACTTCGTACCGCGGACTTTTATATCTTCAGAGGGGGACAAATCGTAGGTTTTACTAACAGGTATGCCTGGCGTGGCGAAGGTCTCAAATAAAGTTTGATTCACACTGTTGTATTTGGTAACAATTATTCGTATATTCTTCAACCCCCATTACGGAACGGAATTCGCCCGTATACAAGTTGTTTAATAATACCGAGACTAGATTTCTCGCGTGCCTTCAATCTTGATTAACAAATCTCATTATTAATAATCCTCACAAATAAAGGCGATGACGTTACTTTAAGAACAACGAACTAGTGATATTAATTAATGAAACCATAAAAGTGCAAGTGAGTTTATCGTCCGTACACGAATCTTCCAATATGGCGTCGGCGTCGCTCTAACGGACGCGGTGTCCCTCAAAATGGCGTACGGCCGTTACTCTCTTGAAATAGCGTTGCCCTCGTCCAGTCGCCATAATAGTTGTGCTGAAAAACGCGGAAACCGATAGCACGTATCGATAGATCCGTGATCAACGTCGCTACTAACGGCAATAAGCATGAATACTTGGATTTGCGGGCGCAAACGTATTAAGTTGAGTAATGATTACGAATACTCGCTTCGCGAAGACGTAGCTCGAATACTTTATTCGTTAAAATTGCTTACGGGAGGATTTATTGTTACAACGTCTCCAACAAACACGCGTTCTATTCTAGATCTTCTAGTCTGCAGTGACTAGGGCGTTATCGTCATTTTTGCCGGATCGCTTAGCGATAAACAGCGTCGCTACGCATTACTCTCAACCGTTGCTGGATTATTAGATTCACAGCATCTTAAAATCTCTCTGTGATAATGCTGGACCTCTTGATGATCGACAGCGTCGCTACTTAATATTGTTGCGCGGTATCTGGATCGATTTCCGATCAACAAACGGCAAAAATGGTTACGAAATTTCGTTGGTTTACACAGCAATCGATAGTGTGTCAACGTTTGTCAAATATGGCGGGATCAGTTTGATCGACCGCGTCTCAACCTACTCGAGCGAAATAATTACGAACGTGCGTTACGCGATAATAATTCAGAAGTACAGTACCACTCACCAAACATTTAGAATAAAATCCAATATAAGATCAAACACAACTTACTCGTCCTTCGATCTATACTTCGCCTTCTTACTACAACAACTCTGCGTCTTATTTCCTCTGGAATTATATCGGTGCTGGTTACTGCTATGGATGCGTCCTGCTCGATCTAAGGCTGAGAGAATTCTGATGAAGAAGGGAGTCTCCTCCTTCTCACTATCCTGCGCGTCTCCGGAAAACCCTAATTCGCGCCCCCTATATTTATTAGGATTGGCGCGAAATCATCGGCGTCAGTTACACGGACGCTCTCTTTCTTACACGTCCAATGAGCAAGAGAGAGGGAGACAATGTAAGCATATGCTATACCGTATAGTCTCCTGGTGCTCGCAGGGTTAGGTGTGTGGCTGCTGTATCGGTACAGCAGCCCACTACACCTGGAAACAACAACGTGGCGCTACTTTACTCTGTAGTCTCCTGCTATACCGCAGGGGAGCCACCGCTGCTCCACGCGGTTAGCAGGTGAGGTTATACACCTCAAGAAACAACAACAACCGTTCGCGGGTGATTTACGGCTGCTCACGAGTTGCAGCAGGTATTTTCGGGTGTTTTTCGGGAGTGCATTAGTGTACGCATGCAGCCAGACGGGCTGCACGTCGCAAAATGTAAAGTTCTCTTTGGATACCAGAGCACAAGCTTAACTTCGCGACTTAGTTTGTAAGCAGCGTTTTATATTTTGTACCGTAGTCTTAAGTTTTCATACTATATATATCATGTGATTCTTTCTGTGATCTCAACCCTCTCGGTACTCCTTGCAGAGCTTGCAAGTTGAGCAGCAAGAATCTCGAGGGGGGGAGTGTGTAGGGAGCTTCCTCCGACACTCAGGAGTGGGGAGCTCCGCCATGTTGGAGCGAAAGAGAGAAGGAGAATGAGAGCGCTCGAGCGCATGTAACCGCCTGTGCGCGGCAGAACGTTTTTAAAGTTTGTATCGAGTAGACCTGCAATAAAGCAACATATAGAAGAAGCCGGAGGATATTATTTATTCCTCAAGACTCCTACCACAAGCACGAGAGAGAGTAGGCTCTCTTAACCATCATCCCTACAACATACCGAATAGGGCGCAACCTGACAAAACCGCGGCTAAACTCGCGACTCCCACTCTACGCTCGCTCGACGCTACTACCTTTGATGAAGCGAACACACCGGGTTATCATAATCTCAGATAAAATGCTATGTAAGCCCCGAAAAACAAATATTTTTCTTCTTATATATATATATATATATATATATATATAGTTGTAAGCGTGATTCTAACTTGAAATCCCCTCCACCCCCCTCCACTTCTCCTCCACCCCCCTCCACCTAATAACGTTAAATTGTTTCAAAATCTACGTTATTTTTTTCATGATTTGCCCCTCCACCACCTTCACCCCCCTCCACCTACCCCTCCACCTAATAACGTAAAATTGTTTCAAAATTCATGTTATTTTTTCATGATTTGCCCCTCCACCCCCCTCCACTTCCCTCCACCTCCCCTCCACCCCTCCACTTCTCCATTTCCCTCTACTTTCTCTTCACGTCCCCTCCACTTCCTGTCCACGTCTCCTCCACTTCACCTCCACTCTCTTTGTACTCCCCTATATGTTCATATTTACTTTATCGGGCTTGAGACCGTCATATTTTCACTACGTCGAAAAATATAATATGGCCGCATTAACAGTTCATAAACCATATGGACTGAGTAAATAAGTTATAGGATCTTGACGAACATTAAGAGTGTAATTATTCAATTTATCAAATTTTCAAAGAACTTTATAAGACGATTATGTTAACATTATTGATTCATAGAGCAAACCAACAACAGCACTGAATGAAATACAAAAGAATTATAGAACAATATTCAAATCAATATCAAATATCAGATAATGATTCACACAACGAACCACAACACTGAATTAAATAGAAAAGAAACATGAGGCTATAAAAGATATATTAGTTAGTGTTTTTGAAGAAAGTTCAGATTTTAAACCAGTATCGACTACTACATTTATTGAAAATAATAAAGGTACCAAATCAGTAGTCGGTGCTACAATATACCAAATAATACCAATCAAAATAATACTCATAATTCAGTCAGTAATCATTTTGAATCTTTGCAGGCCATGTCTCCTAAGCATCAGGACAATTCAAATTCAGTCAGAAGTTGTGAGGATAGTTTAGTAATCTATTGTAATAATACTTTAATGGAAATTAAAGTTCACTTAATCAAGGCAAAAAAGAACTTTATAAGATGATTGATGATATTTATTAAGTTTAAGACGAATGAGTGAATTAATTAATTCTGACAGATTTCCACACCACCCAAGGGGTACTGTCAGAAGCACATCATTAGAATTATGTAATAATAATAATGTACTTCAGGTGCGTTGATTTTTGTTTTTTTTTTATTTTATTGTATAAAAATTACCGATAATTTCATATAATTTGATAAAATGATGAAATTATATAAAATTATGGTTATTGTTAAAAATTAATTTTTCCAATGTTTTTTGTAACGCACTTAAAAATGAAATTATTAAAACTGATTTATTTTTATTAATTAAAATTTTTATACAATAATCTAAAAAAAAAGTGGAATCATCGCCTAGAGCCATATAACCACAGTAGATACCATAAGAGTACCAAAAGAGTTTTACATAAGGAAGTTCCTCCTTCCGTAAAACTCCACTTTATACTATCCTTCATCCGGACAGAAACACTTTTACCTGAAAAAAGTTTTCAGGTGTACTACTATTAATTTACAAATATACATATATATTTATGAATTATTAACCTGTTCAAAATATAATTTTTAAACACGATAATATCTGAATTGAACTTTTTTCATGTAAAAGTGTACAAATAATCATTAATTATTAACTAAGTATTATTACATCATGGTCTATAAAAATATCAAATTAATTTGTTTTATAACTTCATGATTATTTGTATGCTTGTTCTGTCTGTTTCTGCATTTGCATATATTTTTAATTTGATCTTTAAAAATCTCACTCCACACAATATTATCGATTTTTGAAGAATCTTCTAATTCATTTTGAATAAATATTTTATTAGGATTTCTGCATCTAGATAAAGCTACATACAATTGACCATGGGAAAATAATGGCCGTTTGAGAAAAATTCCTAAAGAATCAAAACTTTGTCCTTGAGATTTATTTATTGTTATTGCGAAAGCTAAAATTATCGGAAATTGTTTTCTATAAAGAGTAAAAGGGAATGAAGAGTTCTCTCCAGTATTTAAGGTGATTCTCGGTATAAAGACTTTATTTCCAATATTCTCTCCTGTAATTATTTTTTCTTCAATATTGTATTGATATAATTTACTGATTTTTAAACGAGTTCCATTGCATAGACCATCTATTATACTCAAATTTCGAATTAACATAACTGTTGCATTTATTTTTAAGTTCAATTTATGAGGTGGAAGACCTTCTCTAATTTCATTTAACATTTCAACTGGATAATTTAGATGAATATTTTCGTCTGTTTGATCTACACCCTTATGTGTTGCGTAATCTATGCTATAATATGTCCTTGAATCACCATATAACATTTTTAATACTTTATCATTAATGATTTTAATATCTTCATTATGAGGAGCTAAAATAACAGAATTTATAGAAATGTTTTGATTAATATTGCTATAAATTTTGTCACAAACATTATCAGTTTTCCAAAGTTGAGGTATTTTAAAAGGATTAATTTTACCTTCTCCTAATCTAATAATAATGATGAGAATTCTTTATCATTAGAACGAATATTTTTTTTTAATTTTAAAACTTTAAAAAGAGGCCATAATTTGAAATATTTAATTGTTTCCTCAACGATAGAATTTCTATAACCATGTTTCATTACTGGAAGAATTTGTCTAAAATCACCTCCTAATACAATTGGTTTTCCTCCAAAAGGTATTTTATTACAGCATACATCTTGCAAGGTTTGATCTATAATTTCTAAAGCTTTCTTCGGAAACATAGATGCTGCATCCCAAATAATTAAATCAGCCAACCTTAATTTTTTTTTATCTGATTCTAATTTTAAAAAAGCAGTATCTACATTATCTAAATCCAAAGGTAATCTAAAAGTTCTATGACTTGTCATTCCTTTTGGTAATAATATAGAAGCAATACCAGTCCAAGCCATTGATAAGATTTGTTTGTTTAATGAAATATAATAGTGTATTAAAGTTTTATATAAGAAAGTTTTTCCTGAACCTCCAGGGCCATCAATAAAATAAATTTTAGTTTTGCTGTTAATGAGTTCTGTGAAAATAGAGTGTTGATCTTCATTTAATTGATTTACCATTTGTTTAAAAATAGTGGCACTATGCAATAGATTTTCAGAAGACACGTCATCATTAACAATAAGATTATCAGGTTCTGGTAAACTAAAATCCTTACAACATCTTTCTTCTGTTTCTAATATACTTTGAATGTGAGATAAAGCATTATTTTCTTTATTTTCTATAAAATCTTCAGTGAAAAAATTTTTAAACTTATTCCAAATTGTATTTCCTTGAATGTTTTCTGCTAATATAAACCAAGCGAAATATTTACGTAATTGAAAAGGCAACATTATTTGGCAGGCCTCTTGAAAAATATTATAAACACAAGAGTCATCAGCTACTAAACCCATAGCAATTGCTGCTTCTTTATAAGTTTGATACAGTGTTGCAACCGCAGGAAGAAGGAGAGAAGACAAAATTGGAGTTATATCTAATATATTTATTAGAGAACTTATTTCTAC
>QLSS01000764.1:21923-35443 GCA_024372645.1 Trichomalopsis sarcophagae | reverse complement strand
GGCTCCTCAATGAGGAGCGTATCAGATATCAAGCTGATAAGAACAGATACTACACTTTGATCTTAGCCAATAGGCCGAGAAGCGATACCAATTCATCGTTTTCGTTCGCTTATAACACTTTCAGAACGATATTTCACTTTGGGGTTCTCGTCAGCCATCTAGCGGTTGCTAGCGGTAAGCTCCGCATCGATGCGATACCCGCATGCGTCAGCCATGAGTGTACATAAAGGCGCCAGTTTCAAATATGTTTAACCTTTATACTGTGTTTTTGTTTAATTTACAAAATAATAAATTGTTACATTTGCTTATAAAATATATTTTTACGGCAGGAATGTTTTACAAAGTTGTTTCGTGCGGATAAACACTATATTTAATCCTTGTTCGCCGTGGCGTACGAAACAATTTTATATCTAGATGAATATACTTATGCATCAGATAATTATGAAACCGCGGGGATTGATGTAACAAAAAGAATTCGATAAACATTATACATATGATAAGATTTTTTGACAAACGTACGTTCGCACTTAATTTTATGATTCCCATGCTGTGAGTAGCAATACATTCAAAAGCCCAAGGTCAAGTTACGCAATAATGCAACTGTAAACTCATATAGTGTAAGCAAAAGTCTTCTGAAACAGCATAGGTATGGATACTTTTTTGACTCACGCTTATTGACTTCTCGTCATGCAGGCACCGCTGTGACGCTCGCAATATACGGGCTCAATATATATCTCAACGAACTACTAGCAATAATTTTATACTCATTCATTCGCACCTGTAATTCGTGCATTAACTTAATTGCATGCGTATAATATACGTACGTATATTAATGTCGCCTTTATATCATGTATCCCACTTTGCTATAAAATTCTAACAATGGACACAATCGTACAGCTTAGCACAAGTGCGAGAAAGCGTAAAAAACGTTGCTGCACAACTCGTTTGCTTTAATACAACTAAAGATATTATAAACAACTTGCATTATTACCTGGGTCACGTAAGCGTAGACTCTGCCGAACTTAGTCATGTTATAATAAAAATCTCTAGAAAAAATAGTGGTGTCCGGATGTTGAAGCCGTTGATAAAGTAATTTGCTTGATAGTTGAGAAACAAATTAAGAGTGCAGTAGCGAAGACTTGGTGAATTTAGAATTGAGCTTGTCGATTGAAACAGTCAGTTAAAATACGGTCCACTGAAAAAATAATTTCGGAGCAACAATATTCCTTATCATTTTAATGACTTCTGTTTGTTTCAACTAAAATCATTTACTTCAAAATTTTTACTTAAGTACTACTATTAATCTAGGGTCAAACAAACGTATTTGCAAAAGGCCACATTAATAAAAGTATCCATGGACAAATTTGTTCCTTTTTTAATCGAAATTATGCAGTAAAACAGAGCAATACAATAAAAACCTACATCTATGTAAATAAATCTAATGCAGTAACTTAGCTTTGAGGTTTTTTGCAACAAAAATTTAGGCATGCGCCTAATAATTTTTACAGAAAAGGCTAGCGGCAAGGTTTCTAAAGTGAAAATAAAATTAACAATAATTCGGGTGTTACATCAATGGAATTTAAGACGACGTAGCGCCAAGTGTGCATTAACATAATAATTAAAAAAAACTTATTCTTAATTTTAATTTTTTCGTAATTTTATCTCATTTTTTGACAATTGCTGATCAACTGATTCAACCTTACCTGCTGAACATACATACTTGACATTCCTTTAACTGATTTAGTACATTGATTAACGTATACGAATAATCGTTTAGAAAAACATTTAAAAGTTACAAAAGCTTGAAAATCATTTTTAATGATTTTATAATTTTAAAGGTAAAATTAGCTAATCTGAAAAATACAGACTTCACTTCATGAAGTCAAAACTTATAATTACCAAAATTTTATGTTGTCAAAGATTTTCTATATCCACTTTAGTCAAAAACCTACATCGTATACAATTTTATATCACTGCTTGCCTAAATCCGCTGTCACATCTATTAAAGTTTTGAGCATGAAAGCATACCGATAGCGCAGGGACTTGCTTCCGCCACAAAGTTGGTATCAGAGATAAAAATGTATAAAAAAAAAATGTTTCTACTGTAGAACAGGGATACAGAAGAGATATTATTCGCTTTACGTTATGTGCTTGTATATTTTTGTAGATTTTCATTCTATTGGATGTATAAATGGTAAAATCAAGCGCAATGCCTCTAATTTAATCGATACATCAATCTTTTGCAGTAAAGTATTTTCTAACTCAATTAATTATTGAATTTTCACAAACTAACATAAAAGAACAAAATTTATTGTACTTAATATTTTCCCATCACACATTAATTTATTAACAATACAAACTACTTTATTATAGCTAAATTAAATTGATATCTAATTGCATCGTCCATGTATAAATACACATATATATCTACACTTTGGAGCCATTTGCACTCCATACTGAATTTTTTCTCCAACTGTCTTTCTCATCATTATCATCATCAGAGGTTCGAAGTCGCAATCACTTATTACATTATAATATTAAAGGCCAAAAATTAAAATAAAAAATTAAATGTTTGTATGAAAGAGAACTTATAAGCAAATTCTGTGGCAAAGAATGTTATAGATGATTAAATACAAACTTAAACTATGTATGTTATGTTTTTTTAGGGAAGAGTACACTAAAATTCCAAACGTTTTCGTTTCGTAATATTTTTGTTCCGAATTTCATTTCTGTATTCCTCACACAAAATCTCAAAAAAGATTTTCATTTGTGTTGGTGAATTTTTTTTAGGCACGACCGCGACACAGAAGTGCTTTATTTTAGCAAATGAGGTTGTTTTTACTTCAATTGAACAATTTAATTAAATTAAAAATTATTTATTTAAATATGATTATACGTTCAGTTATGCGTAGTGCACATGCTTATCTATATAGTTAGTTGTTTCTTTGCCAATAAGAATTAAAAAACTGATGGTGAACATTTCCATACCAGGCATCTAACTAGATTATCTTGACAAAACAATAACAAAAGAGATATAATCGGTTTATAACGTATAAATTGTTCTAGCCTCTTTTTTAGAAATTTCAGCGTATCACTCTTCCAAATGAAATCAATGTTAAGATTAAATTACGAATGGGCACTGAGTAGTACAAATAGTTCGACGCTCAACTCATATTTTGTGTTATATAAAAATATATGTATACAGCTCAGGAATCACAGATTCATTATGTACACGCAAAAGAATTTCTTAGGTTGTTTCTCTTTTGCTTCTTTAAAATTCAATCATCGGAAGAATCGCTGGAGCTCGGTGTGTGCGCCACAATACGTTTCCTGTAACTACGTCTTACTCTGTCAATTTTCTTCTCGATCGTCTCGCGACACTTTCTTTCTAACTCGCGCTCGGAACTTTCTCGCTGGGATAATTTCTCTGTTGTGGAAACATTATTTTTTTCGCTCGTTGAGACGCCCGAAGTAATACCGCTGTCAGACGTGATAGAAGCCTTGTGTTTTGAATATTTCGTCGGAGTCTCAAGTTTTTTCTCTGCTGCCCCATTCTGAGCGTGAGTTAACTCTCGTTTACCACGAATCGTACTAGTTTCGGATTCATTGCTGACTTTTTGTCTTTTGCTCTTAACGCGAGTATCGCGACGCGTTTGTTTGGCAGAAGACGTCGCTGACGCTTTACTCTTATTACGGGTGATCTTGCGCTTCGGTGTTTCCTTGGTGGTCGAACTATCAGAGTCAGTTTTGGCATACCGACCTCGCTTTTCCGCCGTGCGGCCCTGAATTTTAACGGCTTTATCTTCGCAACTACTACTGCTGCTAGAGCGCGATTGACGCTGTCGAGTTTCAACAGTAGACGTGTAGCGTGAACGTCGCGAAGATACGACACCGCTGCTTGTGCTCGGTTGTGTTGCATCCAGTGGCTGCTGCAATAAAACGAAAAAACATTGATTAAACTCTAATGCAGCTGTAAAACGGTATGTTAAATATAACCATCATTACATAAGAATTTTTATTCTTGCTGTTTGATATCGGTGGTTCTTCGAACTCCGAATCGCTGTTGTCCTTCGCGTTATTCAGTTTCCTGCGCGTCCTGTTCTTTCTCGCCGAGACGCGTAAGCTATGTTTCCTCTTCACGCCTTGAGTAGGTCGCAGTGTGATTTTTATGGTCTTGTTTTTTTTGCGGGTTGAAGTTTTACTTTCTGGTTCACTAGCCGACGCATGTCCCTCAACTCGGTTTGCCGAAGTCGTGGCTGCTGCTGCCGTCGATGTATTTTCTTTTCTTGTAACCGTATTACCGTTTGTTATTTGAGTACCGGCTTCAAGAGCAGCAAGGCGCATAAGTTTGTCACGACAATTGGCGATAAGACGAGTTATATGATTTGGTGATTCGAGCGGACGTTCTGAAGCGTTAGACGTGCCATTTGTGTTAAGAGTAGAGCCAAGGAAGCAGCGAAGCATCAACTGATCATCTGACGCATTTGAGTCTGAGGAAAAAATAACCATTTCCATCATTTGTGAAATGTGATTTTTTAAACATTTTTGTGATAGTTTTGAAACCGAAAAAGCTACCTTCAGGATCCGATTGATTATTATGATCCGACGCATTATTGTTTTCAGAATCACTTGGACTTTGTGGAGTAGGCATGTCCTCTAAGCTCCAACTTTCGATTTCTCTTTGAACAAGAGAATCGAAAAATGCCATCATTCTTTGGTCTTCGTCAGTCGATTGATGGCTATAGTCGTGTGTCATAAATTGAGCACTTCTTAAAACTAAACCAATGTATTCATCGTGTGTATATACCCTGCGCTGTTTTTCTTCTTTATCGTCATCTCTCTGGAAAATTTAAAAGTTCACGAACGTAAAATAATAAAATAAAGTGCATGTCGCGTGAAACAAAAACTTATCTTTAATAGCCTTACCTTTAATCCTCCTAAACATTTATCACCAAGCGGAAATGGCGACCATAATTTTATTATTTTTTCAACACCTGAAGAGGCGATAATGCAACTGGCACTATTGTAACGAACTTGATTAACAATGGATCTATGACCGCGCAAAATTATGTGTGCTGAGTCGACCCATTTAACGGAATCATCAAGTGGAATTTTCCACATGTACAAGTTGAAATCATCGGAGCCTAAAATAAAAAATTTGTATTATATGATTGACAAACATTGTTTACTTTTTTCAATTTGATTACTTGCCTGATAGTATGTATTCATCATTGCTTCCAGCAAAACAGCACGACTTCATTGTGCAGCTATTGTAGTATCCTGGATGATCAAACTGACATAAATGTGTTGCAGAGTTCACAGCATACAGAACAGGAGGTAAACGCTTTCGAATGGCAAGTAATGTTGTACCTGCTTCATTGAACCTGACATTCATACAACTTTGCGCTGGTCCTTCAGATCCATAGCGTAAAACTGGTCTGAAAAAATTGAGTACAATTATAACAATAAAATATAATGAGAATTATATGCTGATGAATTTTTTTTAAATCTTGTAACATTAATTACTTTAATGGTTTTCGCACATCCCACATACTAACTCCTTCTTTTGCATTAGCAGTGGCCAACATAACTGGATTGATTGGGTTGAACATCACAGAATGAAAAGGATTTTTATGTTGCGCCAAACAAAAGAAGGATTCTGGTGAGCTGGCGGAACCTCTGATATCATAAATCAATACACGTCCATCATCACAGGCGCTTGAGAATACGTTGTCGTTATGTGGATGCACTGATAAACCATAAACAGGCTTTTCATGGGGAAAGAAGTTTAGAACATCAGTCCTGAAAGTACAAATGAGATAAGGGTTCTGAAAACAAAGTATACATAAGTGATTCAACTTACGTTTTCAAATCATGAACAATGACTTGCTCATCATTTCCTGCAGAAAATATTTTTGATTTGCTACTGTTGTAGCCAAGGCAAAATATATTGCTCAAATGATGAGCTTTCATCATAATAGGCTTTCCGTGTTCCTGAATGGATCTTTCGACATCCCACAGCAAAACCCTCTTGTCATCTCCACCTGTCAAAGAGAAAAAATATGAAAGATTGATGAGCAATGTTAAATTTTACAAATCTCATCGAGAAGAGAAACAAATTACCAGAAATGAGGAGATCGCCCTCTTTTGAGAACTCAATGGCATTGACGCATCCATAATGAGAGTAGAGGTCCTTTCTAAAAAGATTCTGAGCATTGGACAGTCTAGAGTCCAGAAGAGCTTTGCAATAATCAATCTTATCATCGATCTGCCTAGCCATCATATAGGAGATGGTATTGCAGGGATTTGAAAAAACACTGGATTTGGACATGATTCCAGGGGCGAGAGCTGTGCTCTTGTCTTCGGGATGAACCTGATTCAGGCTAGACTTCCTCTTCTTCCTGCCGCAACGACGGCAAGTTCGCCAGCGATCTACCGTCGGAATCGTCGTCGCCTCTTTTTTGCTACTTCTATTTCCCATTTAATGCTCCGTCAAAGTGGCTCTCTCCCTCTCCTTCTTCTTTTGTCCGTGTGTACAATGTAGAACTACGTGATGTCGGGCCAAACTGTCGGCTGTAAGACGAAATTCCGAGTTCCCTAATATTAATTACTTGGTCATCGGAGAAGATCTCGGCAGTGCTATATCTACACCTGATTGCGCTGTCTTCTATTTTTCCGCTCACACTGCAGTTAAATGTAGTGTAGCTGAGTGTGCGTCCTATCTTTGCTGCGCATTGGTATATTATTACGACACCCTCTTTCTCTCTCTCTCTCTCTCTCTCTCTCTCTCTCTCTCTCTCTCTCTCTTCCCCCCTAAGCGCTAGAACTTTGTTTTTCTTTACTCTTATTGTTGTAGGCGTGGGCCTGGGGTGAGCGCAGGGCTCCGTTGACGCAGTCCTCTAGGTGCAGACGATCAGCTGATTGGAATGCCGAGAGAGAGAGATTTCGTATAGACGTCAGTCGCAAACTCCTGCTGGATGACGCTGCTTCCCTTATGTCCGAGTCCCGATGCTAAATCGATGCGATTTCTCCAGACAACTCCGAAATTTTTTCCGTACCAACTACTTGTCGCGCTCGGTCGCGCTTCCTCTTGTAACTCGTAGACTGCATGTGCACACGTGTTGCAGAGCCAGCTCTTTCTACTCTGGCTTCGATACTTGTGCAGTGCTGCAGTTGGCTCTCTCTCGCTCTATATATATAATATATATGTCTCTCTTGGCTTCCTTTTTTCTACATATAACTATACTTCTGCTTCTGGCTCATCGCATCTTGAGAATTCAAGATTTATATTGCCCTGATGAGTTGGAGTTGAAGGTGACTTTCTGTTTACTTACGCTGATTGTTGTTGAAAGCTGGGCATTTTTTTACTGTTTCGAGCAAGAAACGCCAGCTATACTGATTCAGAAACTCTCCCTGGTCCCTCTGTTGTTATGACAAACGTCAGACTGTGCGCTGGCAGTGCCTGCTGTGCCGTGCGCGCTGGGGTTTTAACTGTTGGTATATACACTAGCGCACCTATGGTAGGACGTAGGTAAGTATTTTCATCCCTTATCTCTCTCCCTCCTGCTATAATATGGCCGCTACGTATATAGTTTCGGAGTTTTTTCCGTTTTAGAAAAACTAATAATAGATGCAGGACAAAAACACTCTGCGCGATCCAATACGATCGATAGTCACGTGTAATTTTTTATACCGAGCTGTAGAAAGTACTACAGACATAAAAAAAGCGGAGGGATCACCACATACCATAATATTACCGTCTCGATAGGTCGAAAATTATCTGTCAGCATCGCAGAGTGCCGATTTGAGTTTTCTGCATTTCGGCTTCTTTATATACCTACTATTAATAAGTATTCCCGATAGTAAAAGTATAGATACACAAGATCATTTTAAGCATTTTCCTAACCTGCAAATAAGCACCATTATAATTTTGTTCTTCTTTCGGCTATTTATAAATCCCGCGTTAACGCACTGTTGGTAACGTAGCTAACGCATAGTATATACATTATAAGGTAACTCGCCGGTATTCATATATATATTTTACCAGCGACCGAGATATATATCTATATATTATTAGTTTTGGTGGACGCCAATTGTCGCGCATGCGTTTTGTGGAAAAATACTCGCGATCTCTTCGCTCTGAGCAGCGTTCTCAACGATTTCGAGGTTAATTCACGTTTTATTAATCGTTTATGTGTACCCCGGAGGAATAAACTTTTTACCTTACGACAAATATTGTTCAATAATTTATTGAACAATAAAAGCATCCAACCATGGGAGTACCAGCATTCTTCCGGTGGTTGAGCCGAAAATACCCTTCGGTCATTATCGAATGTATAGAAAACAAGGTTTGTCTACAAATGTTTAACTCTTTACTATCGTCTTACTCTTGTTACTTTTTGCAAATTTTCATAATCATCAACGCTTTGCGACTTTCAGCCGACTAGCGTCGATGGTACAACGATCCCAGTCGACACTTTAGAACCTAATCCAAATGGGGTTGAATTTGATAACTTGTATTTGGATATGAACGGTATAATACATCCTTGTACACATCCTGAGGACAAGTGAGTTATCATTGGGTCATTGTTATTATGATTTTCTCATGCAGATATTGTAACTTGATTCTCATATTTTCAGACCTGCTCCAAAAGATGAAGATGAAATGATGGAAGCCATATTCGAGTGTATTGACAGACTGTTTCGTATTGTTAGACCAAGAAAGTTGTTATACATGGCTATTGATGGTGTTGTAAGTATAGATGCATTGGGAATTCATCTGATTTTCACAATATTTGTATTTATAGCTTTATCATTTATTCGAATAGGCACCCAGAGCAAAAATGAATCAGCAAAGATCTCGACGGTTCAGAGCATCGAAAGAAACGAGCGAAAAGTTGACAGAGATGGCTAGAATTCGATCAGAGTTGGCATTGAAAGGAGCATTTTTACCACCAGAAAAACCAAAAGAGGACCACTTTGATAGTAACTGCATCACTCCTGTAATTAGAAATTCAATAATTATAAAAGTACAATATATAGGGATTTAAACGTTTCTTATTTAACTTTGTTCTTTTAATTTCAAGGGTACACCATTCATGGCAAGACTGTCGGCGTGTTTACATTACTATATACACGATAGACTAAATAATGACCCGGGTTGGAAAAATATTAAAGTTATACTCAGTGACGCTAATGTTCCTGGGGAGGGTGAACACAAAATTATGGACTATATCAGAAAACAAAGAGGTTTGTGATATTAATTCCAGCAGTTTCGAAATTAATGCCTAACTGTCATTCAAACATTCTTGAATTTTTATGTTTTTCAGCTCAACCAGATCACGATCCGAATACACAGCATGTCCTGTGTGGAGCTGATGCGGATTTAATCATGTTAGGGTTAGCTACGCATGAACCAAACTTCACCATTATTCGAGAAGAATTTAAACCAAATAAGCCAAGGCCTTGTGATATCTGTGGTCAGTTAGGTCACGACATGCAGGATTGTCTTGGTGCTGAACCAAATAAAAAAGAAGAAGAGAAAATCTTTGGTTCAGAGTGTCAGTTCATTTTTGTTCGCTTGAATGTTCTTCGAGAATATTTGGAACGGGAATTACAGATGCCCAATTTACCTTTTAAATATGACTTTGAAAGAGCTATTGACGATTGGGTATTCATGTGTTTCTTTGTTGGTAACGACTTTTTACCTCATTTACCATCTTTAGAAATCAGGGAAAATGCAATTGATAGGCTTGTAACTTTATACAAAAAGACTGTTTATAAAACTGGAGTAAGTCGTGACTAATGTTCCTACATATAAATACATTTTTATTTTATCATGAACTTATGGTTTGATTTTGATCTGTTACAGGGTTTTTTAACTAATAGTGGAGATGTAAATTTAGATCGGGTACAATTAATTTTAAACGATCTCGGTAATGTAGAAGACGAAATTTTTAAAAAACGTCAGCAAAATGAATTGGCATTTAAAGCACGTGAAAAGAATAAGAGAAGACGAAATGAAGCTATAAGTAATTATAAACCAAGCTGGACTCCCGTGGGCCAATTTGCGCCTAATGTGAGTATTAATATTTTTACAACAATAATTTCGCGTTCATAATCGTTAATGATTTGTAATGTTTAATAGCCTCTGGGTAAAGAAGTAAAGCCGGTACAAAATGCGCGATATGAGGCCTACCAAATGCGGGTGCAAGGAAGAAATTATAATACAAGTGCTGTTGAAAGAGCATTGCAAGGCACTAATGCTAGCCTTGCTTTAGAGAAGATGATAGTACCCGAGGTAATAAACCAAATATCACCACAAATTACATGCCTACTAGAAAATAGAACGAAATATTTTGACGTTTTTTCATTTCAGGGCGAAAGTTCAGGAAGTAGAGGTCAGAAACGTAAGCAAGAAGAAGTTGAAAAGGAAGAAGACGAACAAGCACATGATGAAGTAAGATTATGGGAAGACGGTTTCAAGGATCGGTATTACGAATCTAAGTTTGACGTGCTGCCGGATAATTTAGCATTTAGGTTAGTAAAAATCTTCTCAATTTTTTTTGTATTGCAATGAAATTCATAAATTTGTCTGAACTGCAGGAATAACGTAGCACTTCAATATGTTCGAGGATTGTGTTGGGTTTTACGTTATTATTATCAAGGCTGTGCTTCATGGAAGTGGTACTTTCCGTACCACTACGCTCCGTTCGCTAGTGATTTTATCAATATAGGTGGCCTTTCAACTGAGTTTGAAAGAGGAACTATTCCAGTAAGAATTTCTTTTTCTCTATAAACGCAGTTTTTCCCGAAAGTTCTAACTGAGTTATATCATTATTTTCAGTTTCGACCACTAGAACAACTGATGGGTGTATTCCCAGCTGCTAGTTGTAAGCACGTTCCAGCTCCTTGGGCAACATTAATGAAAGATTCTGTAAGAAACAAATTAATTGGCAGATAATTTCTTTACTGCGCGTTTGTAGTAATGTCTAATCACAATTTCTTTCTCGTTGCAGACATCACCAATCATCGACTTTTATCCGGAAGACTTTAAAATCGATCTTAACGGAAAGAAATTTGCTTGGCAAGGTGTAGCCCTCCTTCCCTTCGTCGACGAAGAGCGTTTATTTAAGGCATTGGAACCTTATTACGGCCAATTAACCGAAGCAGAGAGTAAGTGGAAACGCTGTCTTTACGTTTCAAGGTTTTAAGAACGAATATTTAATAACTTTTTATTGTAGAGAAAAGAAACGTTCGCGGAGACGATAGACTTTACGTGGGACCTGACAACAGTGGTTTTACATTTTTGAAAGGCTTGTACGAAAACAAAATAGGCTATGACCAAGAAGTAGAAATTTGTATAGATGGTATGCGTGGAACAGTTTTGTTGGCCGAAGATTGCGTCGGAGAAGGCGCAACGCTGCCTTCGCCAATAAATACACTGCCTGTTAGAAACAATAGAATAATTTGGTGTGTATACGCATTGGAAGTTGTTTCATGGTTTATTTCGAGACTACGATAATAATGTCCGTTTACGATTTTCAGTGTGAGATTCCGAGATCCCAAGTATGGTTCCGATTTTATATTCCCTGCGAAACGACTTGAAGGAGCCGAGGAGCCACCTCGAGTTCTGAAGCCACAAGACTTTGAACAAATGAATCGCGGAGGTGGGGGCAACAATCAGTGGCGGCCACAAACCAGTTTCGCTCCTTCAAATAAAGTTGGATCACTTGGTGATGCAGGCCACAGGATGTTGGGGTAGGTACATTTGAATGGAAATATTTTTGTAAAAAGGATCGGCATACTAAGGAAACTTGATTACAGGCATCACATGAACAATCAAAACAATCGGCAACAAGGAATTTATGGCCACGTCCCACCGCCTGCTTCTTTGCAGCAGTCTTCTAGAGGTAAAATTGACTCACCACTATTGTTATGAATTTGCTCAAATCTCCGTGATTATCGATTTATCAAGTAACATACTTTACGGTGATTCACCACAGGCGGCTACAACAGCGGATATTCGTCGGATCGTCAGAAGGATTCGAGAAGCCATTCGGGCAATCAATCGGGTCAGTCCCGAGGTGGTCCATGGGCAAGTGGATATCTGTCGAATCATTACCAGGGACAGCAGTCTTATCAGAGTTATCAACAGGGTGGCTACGGGCAACAATCGCCGCGCGTGATTCGTCCGTATCAGAACACCCAAAACGAGCAAGGCTCGAAATATAATCAACAAGTAAGCATTGCTCAGAGCTTTTTTCATTTTGACGATCAGTCGAGTTGGATTTGCAAAGTTTATGTTTTTTATTCCAGTCGAACAGACCATACGGAAATAACAGACGCGGCGGTAGAGGCGGTGGTTTCTGGAGCGGCCGATAATCGAATGGTCGATCATTTTGAAGAATTGAAGCATCGCACAGCCAACACTATTGTACATGGTTTTCAACGAATGATTTCGACATGCATTGGAAATAATGCAACACGACGCTGCTTGTAAAATAATCTATCAATCGTTGTTAATTATAATTTTTTTACGCAACTATATGAAATCTTTAAAACGAAAAGTAACGAGGGAAAGAATTGTGTAATATTATTTAACAGAGATCGTATATCTAATTATACATTATGACGAGTGCGTTATATTAATTGTATACAAAAAAAAGATGTAGTTGTATAGTCAATGAAATATATTTGTACGACCAGTAAATAAATGTATAACGTCATCGCCCATTAGGTCGTGTTTGAGCGTTTGAGGGAGGATTTTGGTATGGCATATAGCATCCACACGCGCAGTATAAGCCGATGATAGCCAAAGTATTTCTTAAACGAATGAAACTAGCCGCCTGTATCGATTTCCATTAAGCCGATTTTTCATCCTCTCTCTCAATCTCTCAAACCCGTCGAGTTTTACTTTTCACACACACACACACACACAGACTATATCTCGGTTCTTCGTTAACTTTCGGTTCGCGCGAGCGAGCGCTTTTCGGTACAAATTCAACTGTAAGCATACGATTAAAAATTATCCAACTATATACTATAATACGGTGTATAGAAGTCAGAATAAAACGAGAATGTTATCTCGTCGAGAAAAACGGAAAGTTGTGGTGTGTGCACGCTTGATTCGAACAAAAAAACCTGTGTCTCTCTCCTTGTTGTGTGTATGCGGTGTACATTGTATTCAACAGAGCCTGCAGCGCCGGCACAGAACGAGGATAACGAAGGATGAAGAAAGCGAGCGAGAAGAGAGCCGCGCGCGTGTCGGCTTTTGACATTTTTATCGATGGGCGGCCACGATAGTCACGCATACACTCGGGGAGCGCGTGCGGTGCGTGCGTGCGCTCATTGTTTCGTCCCTCGTCTCTACAGTAATAATCACCCCATACGATTGTGTTTTCCTGTATACACATGACGAGTCTCGCAGATTCCAAGTCGCAATTCTCGTTTCCGATCTTCGATTCTCTCTCTCTCTCTCTCTCTCTCTCTCTCTCTCTCTCTCTCTCTCTCTCTCTCTC
>QLSS01000764.1:1411-12268 GCA_024372645.1 Trichomalopsis sarcophagae | reverse complement strand
CTCTCTCTCTCTCTCTCTCTCTCTCTCTCTCTCTCTCTCTCTCTCTCCCTCGCTCTATCGTCACCCTCAAATCTTGATCCTATATTCGCGCGTACGTGCTGCTGCCGCTGCCGCTGCTTTTCCCCGACGAGCACGGCGAGCCTTTCGAAATCACGATGCGAAAGCAATTAATAAGCTGGCAAAGTCCATTTTAAGCCTCCTCCTTTATTCGACTCTCTCTCTCTCTCCCGCGATCCCTCGACTTTTCAACATTTATTTTACCGCGTGTCTGTGTGTGTATGTATAGGAAATTTTTGTTTATTTCAGCTGGGGCACGACCATGGCCACGGAGGTGGGCTCGTAGACAGTGGAGAAACGACGGAAGCGACGGTTCGGGTCGCTCGGCTCGCTCCAGGGTTGGCGCTCGGCTTTGCCGAAGACAACGAAGATCAGGTTCGTCAGGAAGTAGACCAGCGCCGAGATGTAGAAGACGGTTTGCCACTGGTTGGGATCGGTCTGCCGTTTTACGAAGAAGAAACGTTGATATTCGAGTATATATATGCGGTACAGTTATGCGTCGAGGTTGTACTCACCGGA
Organism: Trichomalopsis sarcophagae; assembly: GCA_024372645.1. Taxonomy (NCBI): domain Eukaryota; kingdom Metazoa; phylum Arthropoda; class Insecta; order Hymenoptera; family Pteromalidae; genus Trichomalopsis; species Trichomalopsis sarcophagae. The sequence goes on along the minus strand of QLSS01000764.1, from coordinate 11,692 downwards.
TCTTCGATAATCGCTCCGCAGACCAGCGGAGCGAGAATGCCGAAAAAGGTGCCTGTGCAGTTCGTGATGGATATAAGGGTGCCGGCGAAACTGGGGCTGAGATCGATGTGGTTGATTTGAAAGCCGCTGGTGATGCCCGAGTTGAAGCCTACGGCCACCACCAGTATCATCACGAGCGCCGCTTTGTTTTCGGTCTTCACGACGCACAGCACGACCATCATCAATGCAGGCACCCAGAGGCCTATGGTGTTGCTGACTTTGCGGATGCACTCGGCCGAGGCACCCCTTTTCAACGCGTAGTCCGAGAGCCAGCTTATGGGAAAGCCAAGGATCCACATTGCAAGATAAGGCAGCGCTGAGATTGTTCCACTCTGCAGTGTGTTAGTATACTGCCACTTAGAAAGTGTATAATATACAGGTAGATAAAGATATATATATATATGAACCTTTTGGACGTTAAAATTGAGGATGGATCTCATGTAGGTCGGCATCTCGGTGATGAGCGTGTAGAAACCCCAGTTGCTGCCGGAGTGAACGATCATGAGCGACCAGACGGGCAACGAGGTCAGAATCGACCACCAAGGAACACGTGCTTTCTGAAGAGAAAAACAACATTACGTCCGTGTAATGTCAATGCCAGCTGGTTGGAATCTATTTTTACTATGCGTACACATAGAGGTGATTCTACGGATTCTGCAGAAGTCTTGTCCAGTTTTCCGAGGCTGCCGTCGATGTAGCGCATCTCGTTGGGACAGATGGTCGGATGCTCGGACGGCATGTCCGAGCCCATGTAGAAAAATAGCACTGCCCAGGCGATGCCGCAAACGCCGAAGATGTAGAAAGCGCTCGGCCAGCCGAATCGAGAGGCGCAGAGCGCACCTGTCAGCGGCATCGTTATTACCGTGCCGAATGTTCCGGCGTTCATGACGAATGAGCCTGTGAATAAAAAACGACATTTTTAACGTTCGTCAAGAAATAAAAATTATTTAAATAAAAAGAGAAAACTGAAATGCAATTGAAACTCGAAAAACGCAAGATGGAAATTTTTTCGACAAACGTCAAAAGGATCGCTTTTAGTTTACGCTTTATGATATCATAACGTCGCTTGGTAAACTCAGATTGATTATACTTTGTAGCAGAATAGCAGCAATACAATGTCGCACTTATCAATATTATGAAAGCTGAATTGCAGATTCCCAAGTGCAGTAGATAAGTAAATAAACGTAGAATAAGCTGTTTTCGAACGCAGTAAAATGTATACGCGCGTTTTAGATATTATTTATTTAATTACAATTCTGCTGTTATTATTTTACTTTATCATTGTAGAGTGCACGTTATATCTCTGCGATTTTTCTGAAATCACGTTGCACTTTAGGTATCTTGAATTTTTAGCCACACTCATATCTGTTAAACTATATTAATAACATTATACGATAAAAACGAAATCTGTACCTAATCTCGCTCTTTCAGCAGGTGGTACCCACTTGGACATAAGCGTCTGAACACAAGGGAAGAGGCATCCCTGCGTCAGGCCCGTCGCGACTCTGCAACAAACGACGGCTGTCCATCCGTAGCGAACAGCCAACACTGGTATCAACAAGTTCAACAAAGAGGACACTAGCACACCACAGGAGAGCAGCTTCTGAGCACTCCGCGTGTTGGCGATGTAGCCGCTCGGCAATTGCGTCACTATGTAGCCCCAGAAGAAAGAGCTCAAAATCATCGAATTGGTCTTCGAGTCCCAGTCGAATTCCTGATTCATCGAACATTTTCACTCGTTTCATTGTTGTAAGTATACTTACTCGAAAATAAAATTTTTATCAAAGTTTACTCACTGGAAAGTTTGGGTTGGCCGAATTCGCATCGGTCATCGCGACGATCGTCACCGACATGCAGATTCTCACGGCGAAGGCTATCGAGATGCCCAAGAACATGAGGAAAATCTGCACGTGCCTCGTGCCCAGCTTCTTCGCGGCTGGGTCTCGCGAGAAATTGTTGTCCGGCAGCAGCCGACTGCTCTCGCCCGACGTCGACGACATGCCGAAAACTCGACTGACAGTAGTTTATTGCACTTTGTTTAGTTAAAGCCGGTCGTGCCTACTATCGCCGCGGTCCCGATAACCGGCCTTTCTTTAATCGCTTCTTCTCTCGTTTCTCGCGAATAATAATTGCACAAATATAAAGCGCAGTCAACCAACCGGTCTGAATGTCTAGCAGCTGTCGAGAGCGGCTTATCGCAACAACTGCGTTTGTCGCATCGTTTCTAAATCAAAATAACATTAGCGTCTTTTTCTATTACAGGCTTCCGTATTTCCGCTCAGTGTTTTGCATCAGGAAATAAAATGCCGAAGCTCAAAGACAGTCGTAAATCTTCGGCCCGAGATTAATTTTATTACATGCATCGTCGAGTGGCTATCTTATCAAGCGCTGCATAGATATATGTAGAATTCGTAAATGCAGCGTTTCATTATATCGCTAATGGGAACCAAAGTGCCCACAATGAATCATGAGACGAAAGTTTTAAACAACAGCTCTTTTATTCGATGCAGTGTGTGTGTATAAATAGTACAAAAAATCGCTCTTACGATTAACGCTTAATAACTAGATTAAAATCCGCTGTGTACGCACGAGTTAAATACATTGCACAAACAGCCTGAAGCAGCTGGACTCGGGCTTCACCCAGACGCCGAAAGACTTGTCTTCGCGCATCGACAGCCACGTGTAGTTGTTCAACTGGAACATATAGAAGTCGTCGCGCGCGACGTACAGAGTGTCCGACGTCTGTTTCCCGTCCAAGAGTATACCCGAGGTGTAGCCGAGTTTAGTGCACATGTTCGTTACTTCTCTCTGCGTCTGAACCGGGCGCGGGAAGCATTCGGAGTGAAGTACGCCGAAGTCTCTCCGCATCACTTCGCCTTTTCCTTTCCTTCAATTTCGATGAGAAAAATTATGGATTTAACATCGTTTGTCTGGAGGAAAATTATTGTTAAATACACTTACGGATCTTTCTTGTCGGACTTGATGGCCCAGCAGACATCCTCCGCTTCGTCTTCACCGAAGGGACAATCGCTCTCTCCGTCGCAAACGAAGTCCTGAGATATACAAGCTACAGTGCCGTTGACGAAACTCCTGAAAACGCGACGTTGAACGTTTATAATAATCGTATTACGTTACGTACTGTGCACAAAAGGCATCGTTTACTCAAGGAATGCCTGAAAGTGCATCGCAAGGCTATATACCACAAGCATGCGAGCTTGAATAAACAAGCACTATTTGAATATGCTAAACCTCAAAGTGCACGTATCTTACATGGCTCTCGAGCACCTCGAGAGCGCGAGTGCGAACAACTTGTTAAAAACGTTAGAGCAGCGAGTGTAAGAATGTGTATTGGCAAATAATGCAAAAATAAAATGCTCGCATCTCTCACCTGTGGCACTTGAAGCTGGAATCCTTGCAGAGGCAGTTCTGATAGTTTTCGTCGGATTTGTCGAGGCAGTGTCGTCTACCGTCGCAGACACGTTTCGGCTCGGTCAGCTTCAGGTACTCCCCGCAATTGCAGACGCTCGGCTCGTCGCTTCCATCGGCGCAGTCGACCTTGCCGTCGCAGAACATCTCCTTGGGCACGCACTTGCCGTTTCCGCAGCGGAGCTCGGATTTGGAGCATTCTGAAAATTGACGAGCGAAAATGAAGCGTGCGATGGACAATATTGTGGGGTGATGAGCTTACTGCATTCGAGAACGTCGCTCTCGCATCTCTCCTTCATTTTCTGGCAGTGCTCGGGGCTCTCGTCGGCGCCGTCCCTGCACTCCCGGACTCCGTCGCACACTTGCTCCCAGGGTATGCACTCGCCCAGCGAACATCTGATTCCCTCGCATTTGGGCTCGTCGAACTGCTCTACTTTCTCGTCTACGATACAAAAACAGTTTGCGTGTTATAAGGACGTAAAGTTGCATTTGCTAAAAAATGCGCGTATTGGCTTCAATTTACCGATAGCTTGAGAGAGATGGGCGTGTATGTAGTCTATGCTGTTGAGGACCTGTTTGCGGCTGAAACCGCAGTTCTGATCCTTGTCTTGGAAAACGGCCGCCGGGTACCAACCCCCGTTGCTAAAGCACACGACGTTTCCACTCCAGTTGACGGTTTCGTTGGTCCTCTGTGTACAACATGCGATTGTAGTATCTTCTTTCCTTTTACTTTTTTGTTACGAAATTTCAACTTACCGAACACGTGGACGCGTTGTCGCTCCTCTCGGTGTAGCAGCGATGGCATTTGGGACAGTTGTCGACGATCGGCTGCAGGAACTGCATCTTCCTTTCGTGACGGTCGTTAACTCCCAGAGCGACGCACGTGTCCTCCTTAGCGGCTGGGAAGATCCTGAAGAAAAGTGTTGTCAAAACCGAAAAAAATAAAATAATCGTAATAAAATCACCTCTTTTCCAGATAGAGCGGCTGCACGTATCGCGTCATGTTTATGCCGTCCCTCAGTCGGAAGAGCGAAGCGTCCGAGTTTTTCAACGGCTTAATGTCGACGATCTGCGATGTTTGCTGGTATGGACTGTTGAAGGGGAGATTCGGACTGGACACTCCCAATGTGGCGGTCGTGTAATTTTTGCGTAAGCTATAACGCGCTAAGTTATTTTTAAACTATACGCGACGATTATTATTTTTAGTATTAAAAAACTTACTCTATGCCGTTTCCGCACACGGAGCTACTGAGCAGCAGGTCATTCTCCAGAAGCACAGCCGAGCAGTGGTATTTTCCGTCGACGAAAACCGAAGCTTCCCAAGGCCAGAGGTAATCTTTCTTGTTAGTTTTCGGATCGACCTTCAAGTGGACGTTGACTTTTCGATCGAGTATGGGTTTGCAGCGAAGGTGCAAACCGTAGCAGGTGTTGTCTTTGGCATCCTTCTGGGCGGGTGTCACTTGCGGTGGATATTCGTAGCTGATCGGGTGATCTTTGGACGCTTGCCTCTCTTTGAGTCTATGCGTGTTCACCAGGATCTGCTCGGCGGAGTCGACGTTCCTGTGCAAGAGATAAACGATATCGTTATTTTTTCGTAACGTATAAGAAGGGGATTAAACAGCGACAATACCAACCTGAAACCGAAATATTCGCAGAACTTCTGACCGACAGCCATCCGTTTGGTGAAGTTTTGATATTCGGAATTGAAGCAGGAAGGCCGCCAAACTCCATTGTTGTAGGACGTCATTACTCCCTCCAGGTTCAAGTGGGGTCTTTTGTCCAAGTCAAAATTCACATGCCGACCGTCGGTCAATGCGACTAAAATACGTATTCGAAAAATGCAGTTATTGGCGTTATTATTGTGATCAAGAGTGAGAAAATAAGGGACACTCACAGCAGTCGAGCTCGTCTTCGTTCAGCTTGCAGTTCATCGATTGGTCGCATCTCTTTTGCTTGGGTATGCAGCCTCCACTTCTGTGGCAATGGTACTGATCCTCGCTGCAAAAGTCTGGAATGCATACAGATATAATTTTCGTCATCGCGTGCGCAAAGTTCAACTTTACGCCCTATACCATCGAAAGCTACTGTTTCATTACCGCATTCCTGCTCGTCGCTTCCGTCGAAGCAGTCGACGTGACCGTCGCAGATTGCGTTCGGTTGTTCGAATCTGAGATAATCCTTGCAAGTGCAGTCCTCCTCGTCCGACGTGTCCTCGCAGTCGTAGACGTTGTCGCAGCGCTTCTCGAGCGGTATCGTTTGGACGATTCTGCACGCCAGGAAAGTGGTCGAATACAATAGAATCAATTCGCAGAATCAAAATAAGTGATAAAATCAGATATACCTCTTGCAGCTGAATTGCGGAGCCAAGACGGGTATAGTGATGGTGAAGGTGGTCGTCTCGGTGTCGACGACGGCATTGTCGGTGACCGGGGGTACCGGAGCCGGTGCGTTGGTCGGCAGAACGGCAAAGTTACCCGATGCGCCTTCGGCAGGTCGATCAGTCATCATGGGTATTCGCCAGTCTTCCGAGTCGTCCTGGCTCTTCTGCTTCGGTTCGGGACGGAAACGCTCGTAGTAGCCTACCTCCGGACAGTCGATCTCGTCCTCGGCGCCCATGCAGTCCACCCTGCCGTCGCATCGCGCTTCGGCCGCTATGCACTTCTTGTAGGGCGGGTTGCACCAGAAACCCACGCATTCTTGGGAGGGGAGGATCGAATTTCGTTAAAGTTTCACCGGTAATTATACATTTTTTATGGAATGTCTGTACTTACCCAGTGTCCAGTACTTCTCATCGGACTCGTCGTAGGTGCTCTTGGTCTGCAGCTCTTGCTTCAATTTTTCGGCCTCCTTGGACCTGGACATCGCGTTGTACTGGCGCTGAAACCCGGCTATGTTCATCGGCGAAAACTGAAACTGCTGCTGCTGCTGCGGCTGCTGCTGCTGATTTCCCGGGGCTGATCCAGGCGACGGTACATAGGTGCAGTACAACGGCATGTTGTTGTTTCCTCTCTGGTTCATCATGATCGGATTCATCATCGGATTCATCATGGGCTGCATCATCTGCGACGAAAACTGCTGTGTCATAATTTGAGGAAAATTCGGCGTAAACGGCGGCGCTGGCTGTCCGTTCGGGAAGAAGTACTTGATCTGCTGGTTCATATTGGCTGCTGTGCAGATAGAAGAAAAAAAAATCGAACAATAACAATGATCGAGGGTAAAGTGTCGCGTATACGGCACAATAGAGTTAAATTACCGTGCTGCGGCTGCTGCTGCTGCTGCTGCTGCTGCTGCTGTTGGCCGTAGGCGGTAGGCACTGCCGGTGGCTGTTGCGGTACGGGGAAGAATGGGGAGCTTGGCTTGAACTGATAGGAATTCGAGGAGGATGGGGGCCCGTAAAAGCATACCGGGATGGAAGGCCAGCTACTCTGCGGCGTAAACTGAATCTGCTGGCTCGTCTGCGTTGTCTCCGCAGTCGGCACAATGATCGGCGACGCCTCGTCTACGTTACGCGTCACCTGAGAATCTTCGCGCCCTGATGCTACTTGTGTTTCGTTATTTATTTATTTATTTTTTTATGATATTAAAAATTGCACAAACTATATCATAGTATAGGAAAACGTAAGCTTACCCTGACGCCTGTCGTCTTCGTCGCGCTCGACGATGGTGGTATTGTAAAGGATCTCGGTGATTTTGGCGCCGCTGGCGAGCTTCGAGGTGTTGGTGACGGATTCCAAGACTTGTTTGCTCACTGCTGGCATCGGCGTCTTCGGTATCCTCTCGGTGCGCTCGTCGCTCTCGTCCTCGTCCTGGGAGTAGACGTGGTTCTCGAAGAAGGGCAGGAGATCGCTTATGCGATCGTCTCTGTGTCTCCCGAAACTGTTGGGTAACAGGTCCTCGATGCCCTTGTCGTCGTTCTGGGGCTGGTGGTGGTTGATGGTGTTGCGACACTGGAGACACTCGAGTATCTTTTTGAACTTGGCGTCCTTGGAGTCGGTCTCCTTGAGGATGCCGTGCTGCACGAGGCTCTGGTGCAGCCTGTCGAGCTTCTGGTTCATGGCCTTGGTGATGCCTCGCACGCCTGATTGTGCACAGTAATCTATAGATGAGTAGCTCTTGGATTAATAAAATTGTGTTTTACAGGTGAACGTACCGCTCAAGACGATTCTGCACTCCTCCTGTCTGGCCCTGCAGTCGGGGAGGCTTTGCGATGCCTGACGCTTCAGACGTATCTTCCGGGGCCTGTCTTCGGAGTAGAGCAGTCTTTCGTCGGCGGTCACAGCCAAGACCGTGTCGTGTGTCTCCGGATCCATACTGAGAGAAATTTGAGACATCAGAGGAACCTCGTCGCCGTCGATGCGAGTCTGGCCGAAGTATCCCTCTGGAAAACGCCAACCGAATGTATACAATACACGTCCGGAATAACCATTACGTACAGCAAAGTTTTATACACACCTGACTGAAGAGTCATGTAAATCATCATGAGGACAAAGCAGGCGAGCAGCGAGATGGAAAACAGCAGCGCGACGAAACTGGTTTTGTAAGAGAAGAGCGAGCCGAAGCAGGAGCGCTTAGATTTGGCGCCGTCCAACTCGTGGGTCCTGGCTGTAAGTTCGACTTTTTCGATCACGATATTCCACGCGATATGAATATTTTATAAATCTATAGTTTATATTGCTGTATTACCATAGGGAATACTCAGCGCGCTGCGCTTCTGGCTAACTTTGAAATCCTGGAACACGAATGAGACGAAACTACATAGTGCAAAAGGCGGATCACTCGCAAAAACAACTTACCATCTCGAGGGAAGCTATGCTGTGGTACACAGGAGCTCCTCGATGTTCCGCAGTGCGAGCCACTCTGAGAACTTTCGCGTAAAACTGAGGAGTCCGATATCGTAGCTGCGGCCGATATTATTGCAGCGCTAAGCAAAGAGGGCAAGACTTTCGTAACGAACATCATGTTTTTAGGCTAGTGACACTTGCAGCTGTTGCACATTTTCTAAGGAATGCGTCGACGACGAACGACACGTTGTTTTTTCGCCGCTCGAAAGTAGGCTATTCACCACGATTGTGCGTGCGCAGCGATTCGCGTCATCAGCATTCGCGTGAATGAAATTATACGATGTCGCCACACTGTATTCTCCGATATCGATTATTTTATGTATGACGCTCTCTCGTGTGTCACAAAATACCACTGCGACGGGAGACGAATCTCGAGAGGAGCCCGCATGCTAGAGGCGAATTTAAAATCAAATTTTTCGCGAAAAGAAAGGGCTCGAGCCGATACTTCCGATAGCCCGCATGAATCGCGCGCGCGCGAGCCGGGCTTTGAATATGCCTCTAATGGCAGTGGCAGTGCGTATTGCAAAACAAAGACGAGTCTCTCTCACTCTCGGCTGCGTATATATCAAGAAGAAAATAACGGTTTATATATATGTATATATCTCGGTCAGCCACTGCGTGTACAGGATAAAAGCTCGAATCGCGCATAGAAAGCGCATAAACTCGACGTCGAAGGAAGAAGGAAGTCTGGGCCGTGAGCGCGCGCTCGCACACTTATCGCGCGCCCTTGAAGGTCCAGGTGCTCTCTCTGAATGTCGGGGGGAGGTAATTCTGATCGTAGTGCGCGCCGGCATTTATACATGTACACTGAAATGCGTGCGCCGCTGCGCTTTCAGAGAGTGTAGCGCCTTAATCGTCCGTCTCTCTGATGCTGGGAGGCTTTTTCTCTCTCGCGCGACGCGAAAGAGCTTCTTTTCACTCCGCTCTCTCGATCTTGGCACTTGGATATATACTTGACGTGGCCGTGTGTGTGTGTGTGTGAGCGCGACATGCGAAATATTAATTCGAAATCGCGACGGTGTACGTGTATTAGAGTACAAAAAGGTGCGCGCGAGTAGTCTACATCCGGCGCTGTATATATAGACGTATATAGAGAGAGAGAGAGAACTGCAGAGAGAAAGATGAGGGTAGCGATCGCGAGCACTTGAGCACGCAGTAGCCGACTGCACGGAACAATGCTGCCTACTTTTTCCCTCTGACTCTCTGCAGCACATACGTCGCGCGCATGTAACGAAACTTGTAAAAATCAGGCATCAAGACATATTCCTCAGCGCCGAGGATCCCGCGGTGACGGAATCCTCGAAAGGCATGCTCGGCTATGCGCGAGCGATCGAGCGTACGAGCGAGCGCATATAAGTATGTAGAAAAAGAGGAAGTGTCGGGGGCCACTTGAAGCGCTCGCGCACGCGGCGCACACTGGGATCGGAGGTGCGGGGCCCCCCGGGCGGGTTCCCGCGCGGCGCACCCGCCTGTCCATAATCCGAGAGCGCGGAGCTCACGTCAAAGATCAGTGGTATTAGTTGACCCCCCGTGCGAATGGGACCCCCCGCGAGAGAGCAAGCTTCGGGCCACTTCTCGGCGGGCTTTTACCTGTGTGCATGCCAGAGTGCGGCCAGTCTCTTGGAAAAATCCGCGAAAATCAAGTGCTCCAATGTGTGTGGGAACTCGCTGACTCCGTGCATGCGCATGCGGCGTTTCTTCGATTCGACGCTGGCTGCGTCATTATTACTATTGGTCCTTGTAGGCCCTCTCTCTCTCTCTCTCTCTCTCTCGAACAATGCGCGAGCGCATACATAACGCGCCAGTAGAGACACGAGTACTTATATACTCGCGGCGACGCTTTCGAGTCGGTCAACCGCCGCCGGCGTGTAGGTACTTGATTCCGACGTCGTTATTCTGGAAATCAAAGCTATGCGTGCTCCTTTGTGATATATATATATATATATATATATATATATATATATATATATATATA
>QLSS01000763.1:24505-35555 GCA_024372645.1 Trichomalopsis sarcophagae | reverse complement strand
GACGTCACGATAACAGCACAACTGCAGCATGCGTGACGAGCACCCGTCTGATCCAAAGCTAAACCACGAATATCGCACTTTCCGTGTCTTATATTTGGGCAGTCAATACAGGGTATATGGCATGAAACCCCAATATTTGGTACCAAGCCAATAGGAGAACAACCGTCCGACGGCACGCATATGTAGGATAAGAATACTGAAAAAAAAAATATATATATATATATATATATATATATATATATATATATTTTTTTTTTATAGAGATAGTAGTCATCATGGCGTCGGGCGGTAAGCAGCCGCCTGATAAGGCTAATAATAAGTATTATAAATGTCATCCGACACAAAGAGCATCGACAGTAATTTGCATCATATGTGAAAGCGTATATCACATAGATGAGTTCAGTCAATTGCAAGGTGCCCGTTTTGTAAGCAGATATTTAGGAATCTGTGACGAACACGAGCATCTGAAACTAACCTCAAAAACTCGCGGAGACACTCTTAGTGACGAAGCAAGAATGATAATTGCAGAAGTGAAACTGACAATGAAAAATGAAGTGAGAAGTGAAATCTTGAGTGATATTGCTGAAGATAGTTCTATCCATGAAAAAACGATGGATGAATTAAGTGTTGTGGCCGAAAATATAAAAATAGAAAATACCTTATTAAAACAACTTAATAAAGAGTTGTATGAAAAAAATGAACTCATGAAGGAACTTTTAAACAAACAAAAGGAATCTAAAAAAGAAAACAAAAACACTTACTCGCAAGTGGTGCAAAACCCTAAACCTAAACCAAAACGTATACCAAAAATTATCATTAAAAAAAACAACAAAGAAGATCAAGCTGATATAAAAGAGTACGTAACACATTACTTAACTAAAGAAAAAACTATATTAACTAAAAACATCAGCATCAACAAAGACAAAGACGAATTGGTCATCACATGTATGAATGAGGAGAGCGTTGAAGACGCAGAAAAAATATTAAAAAAGAAACTTGCAACTCATTTCAAGATAACAAAAGAGCAGCTTCTGAAACCGAAATTAAAATTAGTAGGAATAGAGAACTGCCTCAAGCTAGATGCAGCTGGGTTAGAACATGATCTGAACGAAAGAAATTTCAAAAAACTGAACTCCAAATGTAAGGTACTACATACATATGTTAATGATAAAACTAATAAACAAAGTGCAATTATTGAAGTAACGGCAGAATTGTACAAATTCATAAAAGATAATGATAGCAAAATTTTTGTCGGGTTTCAAAGGTGTAGAGCTTTTGATTTAATTAATATATCGCCTTGCTACAAGTGTGGACGTTTTGGACATAGTGCTAAGAAATGTGTTAATAACGAAAATTGTACTAGATGTTCAGGATCGCACTCAGTGAGAAATTGTAACAATAATAACATTATTAAGTGTGTTAATTGTCTCTACAGTAATCTAACCTACAACACTAAATTAGAGGTTAATCACACGGCTACGGATAGTTTAGCGTGTGAAATACTCAGAAAGAAAATCAAAAGATTAGTGGATATGACTGATTATCCAATGCAACCTACAATACCAAGATTTGTGGGTAAGGTAGATTACTTACGGAAGCAATCTATAGCTTCAGTGTCAACGAACTCACCTATCATTCCAAATATCTCGTCAGCGCAAAACAACAACAAGAGAGGCAGCAATGGATCAAGACGCTGACCTTGCAGATCTGATTCAAAACGAAAGCGAATTTGATGACACCAAGAAGCTAAATGATATCATCAAGCAGAAAAAGAATATTATCTTGTGTAATAATATTAGAAGCTTGAATGCGAATTTCGATAAGCTTGAAATGTTTATTGATAATCTTGTAAAAAAACCTGTGATAATAATATGTACCGAAACATGGAATTTACAACATCCTCAATACTATCAACTACAAGGTTACAAAATGTTTTATAATGAAAGTAAAATAAACAAAGCAGATGGAGTTGTACTATATGTTAAGAATAATACTTTTGAAAACACTAAAATAGAAGTGGTTGATAGGCTGCGAGTTGTAAGTTCTCAGTTAAAATTAATAACAGGAGAATCTTTCACAGTCTCCGCAATGTACAGATGTCATGATTTGCCAAAAACAGAATTCGTCAATTGCGTAAATAAGTTCTTAAAATCGCATACTAATACCAGAAATCATTGTATTTTTGGCGATTTCAATATCGACATATTAGAAAATAATTTTAATAATCTTATCCTTAGCGAAAAAACAATCAATCAGGAGTATCTGAATAATTTTTTTGAACACAAATATTTGCCTTATTTTAGAAGAATTACGAGACCGTCCTCTGACAATAAAACAGGTACCTGTATTGATAATTGTTTTGCTAAAACGAAAAATATTGAACTGATTTCATATAAACTAAATGTCCCTTTTAACGACCATTATCCTTTATTTCTGAGTGTTGATCAATTAAAAAATTCAATAGAAAACACAAATTCTGAATGCTACACTAATTTCAAAAAATTAATAACTTTTGCCAATTACGTTGACTGGAATTATATATTAACTATCAATGACGCTAACAATGCCATGGAAGAATTAATCAATATGATACATAGATGCCTTGAAAAAGCTACATGTTACAGACAAAAGCGTGGAAAAAATAATAATTTTTATCCACGTAAAAAATGGATTACAAGAGCGATTTTAGTCTCTTGTAAAACTAAAGAAAATTTGTATAGATTATGGAAAAAGTATCCACATAATATAACCTTGAAAAACGATTACAAAAATTATGAGAAAATATTGAATAAAGTAATTAAAGATGCAAAGTATAAATTTGAACATAACGAAATCAAACGTGTTAGACAAAATTCAAGGCTGCTATGGAAAACTATCAAAAGTAAACTAGGCAAGGATTCTCAAAGAAAGAATTCGCCCGATTATTTGATTGTAGATAATCAGAAAATAACGGATAAAACGGCAATGGCAAACGCGATGACTGATTACTACTGTAGCGTAGGAAAAGAATTAAGCGATAACATACCGAAATTAAGTAATGAGCAACTCAAGCTTCCAAGCAACAATGATAAAACTATTTTTGTACATCCGACCGATTGTCAAGAAATTCTAAAAGTTATAAAAGAAATGAAAAAGAAAGCTGGAGGAGTAGATAATGTTAGTACAAATATTATACAGACTATTGCGAATCATATTATAAAACCATTAGAATATATTTTTAATCTTAGTATTCAACAAGCTGTGTGGCCAGAGGCACTAAAGAAGGCTGATATAGTTCCCATTTTCAAAGCGGGAGATAGTGGCTGTATGTCAAATTACAGACCAATATCCCTTATCTCAAATATAGCAAAACTCTTTGAAAAAATAATTCATAATAGACTGTGTGATTTCTTTATCACATGTAATATTATATCAGACAAACAATTTGGTTTCATGAAAAATAGAGGTACAACTGATGCCTTGAATTACATATCTAACATCATCTACAAAAATCTCGACAAAAGTAAACCTACTATTACAGCCTTTTTGGATCTGGCCAAGGCCTTTGATACGGTAAACCATGCAATATTACTTAGTAAGTTAGAAAGATATGGAATTAGAGGCAATATCCTAAAGCTGTTAACTAGCTATCTTTCCGATAGAAAACAAAGCGTTAAAATCTCTAACTATAAAAGCGATTATAAAGAAATATCAATTGGCGTTCCACAAGGAACTATATTAGGTCCATTATTTTTTATACTATACGTTAATGATCTATTGTTAGATATGCGAAAGGATACCATCATATCTTATGCGGATGACACTGTCATCATCACGAGCGATGACGAGTGGTCTGCTGCTCAGGACAGGATGAATGATTGTTTGGAGTGGGTGTCCAAATGGCTTGCTCTAAATAAGCTGTCATTAAATCTAAGTAAAACTGTGTACATTGCGTATGGCAACTATTGTAACAGCGTACCTGATAATATACAAATATGTATTGGTAATTTCCCTATCAAAAGGGTAGAAAATTATAAATATCTTGGCGTAATTTTCGATTACAACATGCGATGGGATAAACATATTGATAGTATAGTAAAAAAAACGAGATATCTCATATTTATTTTTGCTAAAATCAAGAATCTATTTGATCGAAAAACGCTTATGATGATTTATTACGCATTTTTCCAAAGCCTTGTGAAATATGGTATCATAGCGTGGGGAGGAGCGTACAATAGTTGTCTTAACTTAATTCAAAGAGTACAGAACAAAATTTTAAAAATTATTAATAAAAATCGTTTTGTAATGAATGATATGCCGTTATCAATCAAGCAATTATTCAAGTTAGAAGCTGTTACATATCACTATAATAATTTAAAAACGCAATATAAAAATAGCCATAGTATAACTAGGAACAAAAACATACAAATACCAAAATCACATAAATCAATTAGCCAAAAAGACAGCTACTATGCTGCAGTTAATGTTTTCAATATGCTTAGCAATGATCTCAAAGTTTTAGATCTTAGCAAATTTACAATTAGGAATAAATTAAAAATGTTTATAAGTGAAAAGGTACTTTAGGCAAATACAGTTATTTCCTATTGTCGATCTGGGTGACTTTGAATCCTAGTAAAAATAATCCGCGAAAATATACAAAATATGAACATGACCATGTTTTTAGTACATAAGTATAGTTCATAAGTTTTCTTTTATTTTTTTGTACTCCGCTCTACGTACAGGCAAGCTTGTTTTGCCTCTGTAGAATACCTTTAATGGTATATGTAAGTGGATGGTTAAATAAATAAATAAATAAATAAATAAATATATATATATATATATATATATATATATATATATATAAAAGGATTAATAAAATATTACAAAATATGGAATAACAAGAGAAAGTAAAAAAATAGTAGTATTGCTGATACGGTGGTGGAAAATAAATACACTATTAAGTATCTATTAAGTGTAATTTAATACAATAAAACGTAAGATTACATAACAATTATATTCAGCGTGATGCTACTACCTAGGAATCTATGTAGTCTCTGTCTACTCTCTTTCAAGCGAGCACGCTGGAACTAGAGTTCCCTTTCCACTCTCTCTCTCTCTCTCTCTCTCTCTCTCTCTCTCTCTCTCACTCATACATCACGCGCTCACACGAACACCGCTGACTCGTGCACTAGCACAAATGTACTTATACTTAACAATTGCCTACCCTATTTCCTGAGTGAGTGGGATGAACTCTCACTCTAGTTGCCTCCGATTGAGTTTGGTGACATACCACACAAAACATATCGATCCCCGGACAAGGCCGATGACACCAAGTGGGTTGCTTATCCGTTATACAAGGAATCCTGAACGAAATCTAAGAATAGGAAGAAGGAAATTTGAGATATAAGGAAAACCGAGAGTTTCAGAAAAAAATTCTTTTTTTATATAATTAAAATTTTAAGATACTTACCGATTCCTCCTCCTAAGTCGGAAAGAGTTCCTTCATTCTGGATTCGATGCAAAAATTGTAAGGACACTGGGATTCACGTGAAGCCACAGCCTTTGTTTCACGCGTCGATTGCGAGCAAATCATTATATTTTTCACTAAATACAATTATTTCTCTCAAATCGAATCGTTGGACGCTAGCACAACACGCATAAACACTATTTTATAAATCACTAAGAGCAAATATCGCACAACTGTATTATAAAATCAACAGTGATGAACAGACTCAAAACATGAAGGTAAAAGAACCAAACCGTTCGAAGGATTAACCGGTTGATCATAGAAAACAAAATACACCCACTCCATGTCGAGAAAAAGAAGTTTTCCAGATGTCAAGAGAAGTGGAATTAGAAGGATGGAAAACAGAGAGAAACGGAAAAGAGAAAGAAGGGACTTTAATTAGTACTACGAGCATACATAGAGACTAAACCAATAATAAACAAATTTACTCATTAATAAGTTCAATTGAAAATTTTATCAGATGAGGGATATAATCGTTATCACGCAAGTGTAAAAGAAAGGAAGAAAATTGGGTCTAATAAACAATAACAATAATTAATAGCACTTAACCTTCAACAACAACTAAAAAATTAAAAACAACAACATTTTTCCGAAAACATCCCTACTCAACAAAATGCTACGAATAATGCGTACAGTGAAAAGTTAAATGTTCAAATTCGGAATTATTAATAAACGAATATTGTAAACACAATAGGTAAGAAATAAGAACGTTCTTACATTTATGATCAAATCAACACCCCAAAATTAAATAATCGAAATAATTATTGCTTAGAAATTAAATCAAATTCAGTTGATTACAGTCCCAAAACAGAACGCTATCTCTATGAAATAAGTGATTTTGTGCAACGAAAAGGGCCCACGCACAGAGAAAACTCACGCATGCGTTGTAGACTACCTGACGAGCGGGAAAAATTAAATTAGTAAAGCAATTGAATCAGAATCATAAAGAAAACCTTAATATACAATTTGAAAACAATGAGAATGGAGACCAACAACACAGGTAAGATTAAAGAACTTACGAAATTTCATTTCCATTTGCAATTTAAAAACAAAGAAAACTCACTACATTCTTTTGAATAAACTAGCTCGGTATTAGTTATTATTAATCATAAAATCTTGAGAGACTAAAATATTTTTAGTCTAACATGTGCATTTCTTTCATGGCGATATTTCGTTTAACAACCATTAATTAATTATAGCTCGGCAAGCGAGAATCACGCGATACATTTTATTCAATACTGTTTTTTATGTATCGTGAGATTTTCACGCAATTTTATTGAATTGGGAAAACGGAAGAGTGGATAGTAGACCTTCACAATTTTTTATAATTTGATTTTGCTTTGAAGCAGTTGCGTTCATGGAAATCCCCGAATGAAAAAAATAAGTAGTACCTTACCGTAAATTGCTGTAAATTTAGACATTTCTTGCTATGTTATGCTCGATTATACGTAAACGCAAGGAAACGTACATGAACATACCGGAATACGTATAAACGTACTTAAAAATACTGGAGAAAAGCTAGTTACGAACTTCGGAAAAAAATGGAGATTGCAATCTCTCTAAAATAGATTTTTAAAATGATTTTAACAATTCTAGTAGTATAATTATATTCACTATTGCAAAAAAATTCTTGTAAAATTCATGGTCAATGTAAGATTCTGAAATATAAAAATTAATAAATACGCAAAATTTTGCATTATGGCTGAATTACTCTCGAAAGCAATGACATTTTCTCGCGATATACTGTCAAGTTAAATTAAGTTATTTTTATACTGTTATTAAAGAAGTTATTAACGAGTTCCATAGAGACTATGTCTCATTGAATTGTTTTAGAATCTTGTTCGAGTGGTAAACACGTTCATTTCAGGGCTTTGAGAACAAGCTTACGAGTCGACAATTGGAGGGAGTCGTAATCTGTATTATCCCCCAACTATTAGTACTGAGAGGATTGAGGGGTGAATGGATTTCAATCGTTACAAACGTAAACATACCCATACCAGAAAAATGAAGGGTACCTACTCAGTTACTCGAATTGCTTTATCCGACAAGTAATTATGAAACCCATATAATTGAAAATTTGTTCTTTGCTAATTTTATTACGTTTTAACGAAGGTCTGTTTTAAATAGATATTTACTATAATTTATATATTGTATTAAATTCTTGTTTAAAAATATACGGACCAAAAATAATAATAAAATTCTAAAAAAATATAATTATACACTTATTATGCGTGTAATAAGCGAATTTATACGTACAAAAAATTCAAATACGTTGTGATGTATTAGAATAGGAGTGACATTCTCAAAAAAGAATTTCAAAAATTAATTAATTACCTTTCCTTAGCTTTTATAATTTTACGGTATTCTAGCACAAAAATAAATGAATGCTAAATCTCTAAAAAAAGTTAATGACTTAGCTAGCTTAGCTAATTATACTCAGCTTTGTTTTATTATAATATAAACATATTCTTTATTCACTTGTTTTCATTGTTTTTGAGAACACACAAAGATACTTATAAAAGCTACCAAACTTTAGTGAGCTCTAATAGCTATTATAAGCTTTTTGCTTTGAGATTATTTAAAACACTTAATTGCTAACAAAACATAATGAAAGCTTAAAAAACATTGACACAATTAAAAAATAAATAATCATAGCTTAAAAACACTAATATGTGCTACAAATATAAATGTTTCAAAAATTGTGTTGAGTATAAAGGTTAATCTAATTCCTGATTATAAAACAGATTATTAAAAAAAACAAAAAAAAAAAATTAAGTAACATATGTTGTTTAATATATTTTGTTGTGAAGTATGTTTTAAAAGTATAAAATACTCGAAAATTATATTTGTTTGTATAAAATATGTTAATATAATGTTTTATCATTTAAATACAGTTTTTTATACTGAAATTTTTTCATATAATCTCGAGATTATATGACAAAATTTCTTTTTGATATACACTATCATTAAATATTTCAATCTATCTACATAATATTAAAATTCACTATTTTGTAAAACCATGTTTTCTATAAGCATCCTTATATTTCATGAAAATATTCTGTAATAAACATTAACAATAAACAATAGCAAAGTAGAGTACGTATGTACATAAGTACGAACGTACAAACATACTTATCGCTTGTTTCAAACAGGAAAATATATTTTTTATACATTAACAGTACAAGTTTAGATCATGTACAAAAATGCTAAATAAAAATGTTAAGATGTGGTCCAGATCAGATCTCTGGTAGAAACGTTCAGCAGTTTATTAACAGTCACTGCCAGTTCAGATTAAACATGCCAGGGCATTCAGCAGTGACTCGCTAGTAGCTATGCCTATTCCGTCGTTTTTGGCACAGTTACTGCCCAAAAGGACTGGCAAATCAGACTTGAAAATAGAATTTATGAAATTGTGCGTTTGTTACTGTTCCTAGAAGTGACTAAAGCATTTAAACAAATTCTAAGTAAAAATAAAAATCGCTGTCCTTATATGTAGCAAACGGATGCGGGAAAAGAATTTCTTGGTAGAGAATTTCAAAAGTTTTTAAATGTAAAAGGTACAAAATTTCGTGTAGCACGTAATCCGGATGTAAATGCAGCAATTGTGAAAAGATTCAACAGAACGCTAAAGGAACGAATATTTCGCTATTTTACCTATAAAAATGCGAAATATTATATTGATGTACTGCAATCTATAGTTCAGAGTTATAACAATAGTATACATTCAACGATAAAAATGAAACCTGCTACCGTGATAGTTTACAATGCACAGGAAGCTAGAAAAAATATGTTGGAAAAATCTTTAAAACAACAGGTTATACGGATAGACCGAGATATAAAGTTATAGTATACAAAGTATGTCTTAGAAGGGTCAACTTAAACTTACACATATGCATACATTCATATATGAAAGTATGTACAAGTATGCTGTACTGACTGACTTTGTATTGTTTAAGTGCAATTACTGTGTAAAAAGTGTCATCGATGTGCTCAAAGTCATTAATGATGAGGTTTGCACAGATATTTTAATCTCATCAGTATGAGATCCAGTTGTCAACCACAAAATCTCTCATAATCATGCTAAATTCATGATATTGGATGTCTGTTCTTCTGTGTAAAGACTTGTAAATTATTTAAAAACAGACTGCTATGTCAGTTTTTACTTATCCGTCTTGATTTGGTTTTTGATATTGAACCTTAATATAACAATACAAATTGAGTTGCAAAATTTCAGTCATCTAGGTATGATAGTTTTCAAATAAGAGCAAAAATAGAATTGTGAAACAAATAATCGAAACCGATAAAAATTTGATATGATATACTTACATTTTTTTTCGGTACATTTGATTTATATACAATGCTCACTTCTATAGACAATGTCCCGTCGATCATGAAGTCATCCTGGAACCTAGAAATCGTGTACAAGAAGATACAAGTTTTCTCAAGTAAATTGACAGTATAAATTTTAATTATTAGACATAAATATTGTAATATAATAACGTCTGTATTACCTTTTTTATATTTAACAATATTATAATCATTTTTAGTTCTATGTATATATACTAATAATCAGTATTATGTATTTAAACAATTATATATATATATATATATGTGTGTGTGTGTGAATCGTAAATATATTATGTCTCTTCAAAAAATTATAACATAAATGATACACTTGATCATAATTTTTCAATGTCAGTGGATAATTAAGTTAATTTTTGGAAGAAATGTAATAGATTTACGATTTCTCGACTTCAGTAGGAATATTTGTAACAATAAAATCAAGTTTTATGATTTTTTTGGCGATGATCCAAGTGAAGCAATTTATTTCCATAAGCAAACATGTATTGAAATAATTTATCACTAAGCTTTTAATTATTAGTAAATGATGGACAGTAAGAAACAGTTTACTCCGACGGTGATTCTTTATTTTGATATTTTCCACCTCTGTGAATTTTTCAAGAATGCTTCAAGCAATTCGGAAGCTTTGCTACAGGCTTTAAATATGAATTTTAATCATTTTAGCATACATTTTTTAGCCAAAGATACAGTGTATTTGCCATTCCAGGACCTATACAGGAACTTTTGCACTATAAAAAGATATCTCCATGAATTTGTTGGTGGTAGTAGTCCATACCGAAATCTTACTTTTTACAATATTATGGTTTAAATGGCTTATAAGATAGGTATGACATATGTAAATGACTTTAGAGGTAATTTAATTAAAAAGGTTAGAAAATTTTACAAAAACGTATATTTGTGTCTATAGCGAAAAACGCTTGTCGGAGTAGCTATAAATTATTTAATTTGTGCTGAAAACTTAGAAATTGCCAAAATTGACATCTTTGGCTTTCTACCATTTTTGTAAAGAGTAATTTAAATATCCGAAAAAATTCAGGTGCATTGGAAACTGTCTCTGGAACATATTTATTGTATTGTAATGTCCCACGTTTATATACCTTAGCAATTACGAATATATATATATATATATATATATATATATATATATATATATATATATATATATATATATATATATATATA
>QLSS01000763.1:0-15321 GCA_024372645.1 Trichomalopsis sarcophagae | reverse complement strand
TCTCTCTCTCTCTCTCTCTCTCTCTCTCTCTCTCTCTCTCTCTCTCTCTCTCTCTTATAAAGCATGTGTAAGAGTTCGTTGTGAGCGTATTTTTGATCGTGAAATTTGAATACCCAGATCTTGATGAACTGATTGCTGATACTGAAGGAGATGCGCTGATTGCGCTCGTACAGCTAGATGATGAGGAGTGGGAGCAGAACGAGATGCCATTGGACCTTACAGCAGTAGCAGCAGACACGACCAGTATTACTGCCGTAGTTGTCAAGATGGAAGCTGACGAGACATCAGTCGACGTAGCCTCCGCAGATACAGGTAGTTCCAATAAAGGTACTACTACTTCTGCTGCTACTACTACTACTACTTCTACTGCTGCTGCTGTTGCTGCTGCTACTGCTGCTGCTGCTGCTGCTGTTGCTACTACTGCTGCTACTGCTGCTGCTACTGAGAAACCGACAGAATCAATCGTCGCGAATGCTGCTGCTACCACGGCTATGGATGTCGATATATCGCAGGTTGAGCCAGTGCCATCTGAGGTGCACGCGATAAGGGCGCTTGAAAAAAACGATGACGAAGGAATTAATGAGGATTATAATGATAATGATGATGCAGAAGTCTCTGATGCATCGTCCGCATCGTCTGACTCTACTGCTTCCTTCTGCTCCTCCTCAGTCAGCTCATCCACAGCCACCGAGTCGGTAGTTGACGACGACGACGACGACGACGACGACGATGAAACATCAGGACACAGTAGCACAGAGCGTGTATCTGGCGGTACTGATGATCATGATGATGATGATGATGATGATGATGATGAATGTAAGAGCTCTCTCACATGCACATTATCATAAGAATAAAAATGTAAAGTGCGGAAATTAATAAAAAATATAAATTAGTATTATGGTTGCAGGAGGGCGCTGGCGTTGAACAGCCGCCGAGACAGCACATCGTTATTCATCGGGAGTTTACGAGATATAATCCGTTTTTCCGTCTGAATAGTCGTGAGGCGCTGATCACCATCAGGCGACCACCGCAGAATGTACAGGTATGTGTGCGAGACCACAACACCCGACGACTTTGTCGGTATAACAATAAACTCGGAGCAGTTTAGACAGGGCGTAGTGTGGATTTCATATAGATTAGTGCGAGAACTGAGCGCAGTTGAAATGGCCGAGATAATGCAGAGTGTGACACAGAGCAACACGGACTTTGAGATTGATAATACACTGTTAGTTAATAGTGTGTCCGTGCCTCGAGGGGCTGGTCGGGTCTCGCTCATTTCTGAGACCACTTTCAAACGGTCTATTTTATCCATTCAAAATACGGATAATCTCTGTCTGCCTCGATCGCTTCTTTGCGCGCATATACATGCTATCCGCGGTGACGTTTGCACGGGGTATCTGCAGAAAATGTGGGACAGAATCAGACAATGTAATGGCAAATGGCAAAAAGAGAAGGCAATACAGCTCGTTAACAGTGCTAGAGTTGTTATACCCGAGACCGGCTGTGGGATACCCGAGATAAAACTTTTTCAAGAATACTACGCGTGTTTAGACGTTGCAATAGTAGTCTATTCATTTCAAGGTTTTGCTCGAGGTGAAAAACCTATACACGATGGCTCGGAATATGTTCATAATGTCGGCAATACTGTTAGGTATACTCTGCGTATTATGTATTACGAGAGTAGCCGACATTATCAGCCTATTTTGAACTTGGTAGCTGCGGCTGGCAGTAGGGGGTATTGCATACCTTGCAATAAAAAAGTGACAAATGAAAAGAATCATAGGTGTGCGAACAAGTGTCGTAGTTGTCTGCAGAAACCACCTTGTGAACGTGACCAAACTGACAGGCATGTGGTGTGTCCACACTGCAATAGAATCTTTTTCAGTCAGCTGTGTCTTTCGCAGTATCTGAAACCAGAGTCATTTGATAAGAATCATACAGTGTGTGCGAGTTTAAAAATTTGTACGAGGTGTTGTAGAATGATTAGAACGCCCAGCAATGATACAACCTCGCATATTTGCGATACAGTCTTTTGTAAAGTTTGTAAGCTGATGCAGCCAATCGGTCATCTTTGTTTTATGCGACCCTTAGCTGAAACGCGTCAGCAGGCGGCTAGTAGTAGTAGTAGCAGCAGCAGCAGCAGCAGCACGAAAAAACAGACTCTATACATATTTTACGATTTCGAGATACAGCAGTCGGAGCCCGTACTGGGGGACGATAAAACACATATACACGTTGTCAATCTGTGTGTAGAACAGCAGGTATGCAGTGCATGCCTGGATAACGAAAATATTTCAGAGTCGTGCAATTTTTGCGGGATGCGAGAGCATGTGTTCAAGGACGATCCGGTTAAACAGCTAGTAGACTTAGCCTTGAATCGTAGAAAAAATATTGCAGACGTGATCTGTATCGCACACAATGCTCAAGGATTCGACGCACAGTTCGTGCTGAAATATTTGGTGGGGCGCAAAGATTTCCGTGAAATGCCTTCCGTAATTCTAAACGGGTCAAAAATAATTATGATGAAATTTGCCCACATAAAATTTCTCGATAGTTTGAATTATTTGCATATGGCATTGAGCGCTTTACCGAAAGCTTACGGACTTGGTGGCGGTATTGAGAAGGGAACATTCCCCCACTTATTCAACAGACCGGAGAATCAGAACTATGTGGGCGAGATGCCACCCGTAGAGAGCTACTCACCCGACTCGATGGGTATCGAGGAGCGAAAAACATTCTTAGAGTGGTACGCCGATAGAAAAGGACAAAATTACATTTTTGATTTTCAAAACGAGATCATCAAGTATTGTAGGCAGGACGTTAAGATATTGAGACTAGCATGTCTTGCCTTCAGAAAGACATTTATCGAATGCGGCTCGACAGATCCGTTCCTAGAGAGCGTAACTATCGCGTCGTCGTGTATGCGCGTGTACCGTAGACAATTTTTGAAAAAAAATACAATCGGGATTATACCGTCGGGTGGCTATCGTCGTGCCAATAGAAGCCAAGCGAAGGTCCTCTGGTGGATGGATTTTGCGTGTTAGAAAACAATGAGAAAGTCGTGCTGCAGTTCCACGGGTGTTATTGGCATGGTTGTGTTCACTGCTACACTGATGGTCGTGATTTGTCAATCGTTAATGGTGAGAGTATGGACGAGCGGTACAAGAGAACACTCAGAGTTTCGGGAAAAATAACTCTGGATAGAGCCTGTCTCGAGCACGATATCGCATATTCGCGCAATAATGGCTGTGGTGGTGGTGGAGCGGGTGGTAATGCGCACACAATGCATAAAATGGTGCGATATCGTTTTCCTCGTCGCTCTTACCGCGTCTTCAATCCGTACGAGTTGTGGGAGACTGATTTAGCTGACTTTCGCTCTCTCAAAACGTATAATGATCAATACAGCTACTTACTGGTGGTCATTGATGTGCTTACAAAGTTCGCGTGGGTTGAGCCACTTCGTGATAAAACGGCTAAAAGTGTGGCCAGTGGTCTGAAGCAGATTTTACAGCGAAATGATGGTAGACAGCCTATGTACTTTCAAACGGACAAGGGCAAAGAATTAATTGGACGCGAAGTGCAGAATTTGTTGAAAAAAAGAAACATTATTTACGGTGCTGTGCGAGACCCCGACGTTAAGGCCGCTGTCGCCGAGCGTTTTATCAGAACTCTTAAAGAGCGCATATGGCGCTACTTCACACATCTAAACACAAGACGCTACATTGACGTGCTGGACGGCATTGTACAGTCATACAACAATTCGTGGCATAGCGCAATAAAAATGACGCCATCTAGCGTGAATATGTATAATGCAGCTAAAGCTCATGAAAGCTTAGAGCGGCGCTACCGTTTCAAACGACAGTCACGCTATACCCATAAATATAATGTTCAAGACTTGGTTCGAGTTAGTCGTGCTCGGACAGCCTTTCGAAAAGCATACGAAGGTGGCTGGACGCTGGAATTACTTAGGATTATAAAGGTCGATACGAGGAGACAGCCGCCCATGTACACACTCGAGGATCTGGATGGTGAAAAAATTGACGGCTATTTTTACGAAGAGCAGCTGAGTAGAGTGCGCAAAGATTTGTCTGGCGACGTTTTTCATATCGACCAGGTATTACGCAGTAGGGGTAAAGGAAAGAGGAAGGAGTATTTTGTGAGTTGGAAGGGGTACCCCGAAAAATTTAATTCTTGGGTGTCTGCTAAAGATCTCGTAAATCTTTAAAAACAATGACAACGATGATGATGATGACGGATGAATTCTACATGGTTTTGTCCAGTACTAGCAGTAAATATGTTTACCCCGAGAACACGACCAATCGCTTTACCACACAACGCCCCCAAAATTTCTGTCTACACGGTAATTGGTGCGTCGGTCTCACCGAAATTCAAGTACCTCTTACCTTTCAACACATATCACCGAAGGAGAGAAGAAGAGAATGGGTCGTCTGTGTAACGAGAGAAAAAACCATACGCGCTACTTACACTAACAATAAGTTACGCAATGATGATGATGATGATGATGGCGATGATTACCGAGAGACTTTTAGCCAAATAAAATGCGGCGTTTATGACAACCTGCATACTCTTTTAAGCGAAATAAATAACCTTGACAATGCGAAAGATCATCTCATATTTGAGATTCAGTGTGGTGGTTATATTCAAGTCAAATGCATCTGCACTGAGGATAAGTGCGTTGGCTGTACTCACTCATTCATTCTATCTGAAAAGTTGTGTGAAATATTAGGCTTTAAAAGTGGCGAATTATTAACTTGCGATGGTAAAAAAGACAGCTACATTATCGGCAATAGACCGCGAAATCTTGCAAATGGTTTACCGAGCGTGCTGATGGTTCATAGCAGTATTTGTCAGCTTTACGTGACAGGTGATGTTTGTTCACGACTGCTACGTGCTGTGGCTCTTCAGTTACATGATTATACTTACGGCAGAACGCAAATTCAGAACTTTACCCCACCAATGTATCTGCCCTTGTTGTCCTCGTCTTTTCAGTCAATCGAGATAGATATAAGAGGCGAGCATGGACAGCCTGTCTCATTTGATTACGGTGCGTTGACGGTAACACTTAATTTTAAGCGTACAAATTAAAAATGCCTGACTACAGTATTTTTCTTGCCCAACGAATCGGCTGTGGTGACGGTGGTGGTGGTGGTGGTGGTGGGGATAATTACGTTACAATTGGTCGTAGACGATATCAGACTGGTGCGGGTATTGGCACTTATTTAAAAGGTTTATTTCGCGGTGCTTTACCTCTTGTGAAGCGTGGCGCTAAGTCTGTCGGTAAGGAGGCAGCTCGTGCTAGTGCAAAGATCATGGATATGGTGAACGAGAACAGGCCTTTTAGAGAAGGGCTAAGTAAGTGCGTGCGCGAAGGTGGGGATAATCTCAAGCGCAAAGCTGAACAAATAATGAATAAAATCATGGCACCGGATGAACAGGAGGGGGAAGAGGTGGGAGGTAGTAAGATAAAGAAAGCTAAATATAAGAAGACACAAATGACACAAAAAGCTCAGTTAGACTCTGGTCGTGGAACTGGTAGGAGTGTGACAACCACGCAGAAAAAGAAGAAGAGAAAGAAATCTACAACTAAAGCAGCATCGTCAGCAGTAGCTAAAGATATCTTTGTCAACTAAAAAACTCTCTCTTTTTAAACGAAAAACATGGCTTTTCTACACGCTGACTCTTGTGACTCGTTGAAGTCGGAGTTATCACTCTTTGAAATGCCGCCTACACAGACGGTAATTGAGAGTTCTCATTGGGTGCAGTATAAGCCAATCTCGTCACTCACCGATCAAGCACCAATAGAATTTACGATCCCTGGCAACTGTGAATATCTAGATTTAGCTCATACAATGCTGAGTCTAGTTAATATAACACCGACGAAGCCATTAGAGAAGGGGGCGTCAGTACCAGTCGTTGGCCCTGTGAATAATTTTATGTATTCGCTGTTCAATCAGGTGGATATATTTTTTAATCAAAAATCAGTATCACTACCAAATAACGCCTACGCATACAGATCGTACATTGAGACGTTATTAAATTACGGACCAGCGGCAAAAAACTCACACTTGAGCAGCGTCTTATGGTATGACGACACGGCCGGTAAAATGGAAAACACTGATGCCGGTAATGCAGGTTTCTTTAGACGACAAGCAGTTATGACAAATAATAAAATTGATTTATTGGGCTATTTACACGTGGATGTGCTAAATATGGATAGACTGCTACTTGGTGGAGTTGAGGTACGTGTACGTCTTGTGCGTTCTCGTGACAGCTTCTGTCTAATGGATCCTGATTCTGAGTATACTGTACACATAACCGAGGCGACCCTATTTGTTCGCCGCGTAAGGGTTAATCCAGGCATTTCATTGGCTCACGAAGAAATGCTTTCTAAAGTCACAGCAAAGTACCCGCTTACACGGGCAGAGGTGAAAAACGTAACGTTGAACAGTGGTGTGCATGGACAGTCGATAGATAATGTCATACTGGGTCAATAGCCGAAAAGAATCATAATTGGGTTTATTGAAAATAAGGCTTATAACGGCGATACAAAACTCAATCCATTCAATTTTAAAAATTTCAATATCAATTTCTTGTGTTTGTTTGTGGACGGTGTACAAGTCCCATCAAAACCACTGCAGCCTGACTTCAAAAAAACAAAGATGTATGTGGATGCGTATCACACACTCTTCTCAGGTACGGGGGTACATTTTTCAAATGCCGGTAATTCGATAACACGTGATGCATACCCAAATGGCTACTGTCTTTTTGCATTCGATTTGACGCCCGATTTATCGGCCAACAATGACACTCATTGGAATTTAATCAGAAGAGGTAGTGTGAGAATTGACGTGAGATTTGATGACGCATTAGATACTGTTGTAAATTGCATAATTTATGCTGAGTACGACAATCTGTTGGAGATTGACTCGTCACGACAAGTTTTGGTGGATTACAGTGGTTGAGACTAAATGGCGCTCTTTAAAAATCAAATAAAACCACCTACCAATACAAGCTTTGTGCCAGTCGATACGTCTTTCTTGAGCTGTGCAGTCAAACGGAGAAATGGATCTAGTCATCGATTTTCAGTTTTTCAAGGATAACAAGGGTCGAGTTGTACCGAAAGCAGTGGGCTTAGCAGTATTAGATTTAGATGCCACAGCACATTGGATTATCGCGCCTACTTGTAATACGAGATTTTTAAAGAAAGATATTTTAAGAGAGAATAATTGGTTGACACTGCATCATCATGGTCTGGATTGGTACGATGGGGATGTTTCACTGAAAAAATTTTACAAAACTATGCATGATATTTGCAGAAAAGCAAATAAAATTTATGTGCGAGGAGAGGAAAAGGCGAAACTGTTGAATAAGATTACGACACGTGAAATTATCAATTTAGAGGAGGCGTACGAGTGTCCCCCTTACTACAAATTACCGTACTGTGCACGGTATTGTATGCAGCATTCCATTAAACGTTGCGCACTCCAGTACACCTGTGCACTCAACAACGCCTACAAACTGAAACTCTGGCTAAATTCGTGTGGTGTCGGGGGCGCTATAACTACAACAGCAGAACGTCCCTTCTCACCGCCATACTATCTTTGCAAGAATGAATTCTCTGAATATTCTCCAGAAGTTGCGAAAAATGAGAGCTCATGCAGTGGGGGTTTATCCGGCGGATCAAATTCCAATGACATGGGTAAAACCATGTGGCTTTGTGTTTAATACACAGAGTCATAAGAGACGTGGTATGCACTGGGTGGCGATCTATGTGTCCAAAAATGGTAATGGCTGGTATTTTGATAGTTTTGGTGCACAACCATACATCCCCGATCACGTAAACAGTATCCAGAGAAATTGTAAGAAGCTCAGATGGAACCACATTCGATTACAAAGCAGCTATTCTAATGCTTGTGGCAAATATTGTGTCATGTTCCTATATTATATGATTAATGATCTTGGTATGCAGCGATTTCTCAAAAATTTCTCATTAGATTTGAGAAAAAATGATCAGCTTGTCGAAGAATTCGTTGCTAAGTTGTAATATAATATTGTAAAATTTTTAAACGTGAAACGATAAAGTAAGAGGATATTTAGCTTGCACAGCTTCCAAAAAGTGCAACGCTACAGATTTTCATTGGATCCCCTCTACAGCACCAGTGATTCTATTGGTCATCCACTTGTCACGAGACTGTTTGGTCTCGCCTCCCACCAAAATGAGATTTTTTTGAATATAAGCCGGCGTACTTGCAGCACAGAGAGCACAGTTCTCTTTCACAAGTCTAAAGTAGAAGTTCTCTTTCGGTGACAAGAAACAGTATAAGAAGAAAAAGATGTCTTGACAGAAGAGACATCATGATAGCTAGGCTCAGGACAGTCAGACTTCCACCAACGCCACCAAATATTTTTGTCATCAAATTCTACCCATGGTATACGGCTTGAACAATTCTTATGGAAAAATTGTTCACATTGGGCTGGAAAATACCTCAGTCGGTTCGGGTGACTTCAATCCGGTTATTCGACTGAGTAATAACGAATTTTACGGACTGTGCCTACCGCTTGCCTCCTGGCTACAGTTCCGGGAGTTGTTTGTCGAAATCGACCGATACTTCCAGGCGTATAGCGAGGATGATATGTTGGATCAACGAATCACCTTTTCCGGATTTTACATCAGATTCATGATCAGCTACTCCGATCGAGCATTTGAATTACTGGAGGACGATGAGGCGACAATACGCAAAGACTCTGGTGAGTCTAGGTCGAAAAAAGTGCGTAAACCTTCACTAGTGTTTAAAAGAGTGACGTTTGACAGGTTAAAAGCCTTGTCTAAAATAATAGATCATAGAATTAAATACTTATTAAAAGTTAAAGAGGCTATAACAATTATTGTGAAAGAGCTGGGTGACTATAGCAAAGACAAATTAGTAAATAGCGAAAATGCCCAGTTCACATATTTCACTTCTTACAATGTTGAACGTGCAACGAGAGATTTTGACGAGACGCTTATAGAGAAGATAGATCAATTATTAAAAGATAAAAATATATATTTAGCTTTATAAGATATTTATATCATTATATACGAGTTTATTAATTTACATTTATATAAGCTAGTCGCATACTTAAATACAACTATATATAAGGATACATAACTATAATTGTATTTAGTTTAAGATTTTTGAATAAATATAATTGTTAAACACATATAAATATTTCTACTCACTTACCTATGTACTTTATCCAATACTACCTATCCCTGTTTATCCTTCACACTCGTTATAGTTATAAGCTAGATTTTAAGTTTATCCATGAACACACACAAATCGTGAGCACGCGCGCGATCACACAGATGAGTCTAACATTTAAGAATTGATTCAACAGTGTAGTCGTGGCTCAGTGGTAAAATACCTGCCTCGAACTCCGAGGAATGAAGGTTCAAGCCCCAGATCTCGCTACATTTTTTATTCGTAATGGAAAGGGGAATATGTTGAGTACGCGTAGAGAAGAAAGGTAGTGGTCCACATCATACATCAGTCGTTTGTGGATCGTCGGGGTGTCAACACCTTAACAAGTAAGCTATTCTATCGCTCTCCAAAGTGTCTCGAAAAACCCGAGGCACCTTGGATAAACAGAGGGGGATAAAAGAGGGGAGGGATTCTCGCCAAAGTGTCACGAAAAGTCGGAGGCACTTTGGATAGAAAGAGGGAGAGTGGGGAGCTCTATCTCAAAGTACAAATGTCACCATGGAGAGTAAACAACCGTGACCTTGATTTTGACCTCCCACTGGCTCAGGGGTGGGGGGTCAAGGTTGGTTTTTGTTTACCTTCTCCATGGTGCCCGGATACTACTATTATTGAACATTGAGTTATCGGCGTTTAGAACGCGTATTGAATGAAATTAATGAGTGCAAAAATTTGTTACGCGACGAACTTGCTGAAATTTTAACGTTGTATGACTACCATAATACTGAACGAAGCTGTGATATTATTAAAAGCATAGTTATTGACAAAAGAAAATATTTAAAAGAAAACATTTTAAAAAAACTCTCACCGAACAATTCTTGTTTTCTTGATAATTATTTTGAAATGATTTTCACCGAAATGACAGTACTTCATAGTGACGTTTTTCACGATGAAGTTTACAATATTTTCTGTAATTAAAATGCTCAAAAAATACGAATAAAAAATTTATTTACATAATTTTGCTTTTAAAAATTTTTAACTTTTACCATCTTCCTCACAACTACCCGATTATTTAAAAAATGTTCTATTGAAAATATACTATATACGTCAATCTTTAGCACAAAAATTTATTTTAACAAAGCTTGTAAAATAAAAAAAAACCTTTAGTTTTATTTCTCCGAGAAACACACATGATAGCATTTCTATTACAGTTTTTTTGTCGCACGCGCTGCGCAGCCGCCGACGCTTCTCCTTCTCTTGCGCAGTTGCGCTCGCCGCTTCTTCTTCTCTTGTTGCTGCTACCACCGCTCGCTGGCTCGTGGCGCTGCTGGAGTTGTGGAGTCAGCTGTAGCGCGGGCTTATCCTAATTGAAAATAAGTTCTATGAATTTCAATTTTTTTTTTCTATATAGTTTTTTGCGGAGCTTATACGGGGCGTTACAACCTTTGCATACTGATTGATTAAAAACAATATCGTGTTTAGCGAATTAAATTGCAAAAGAATGAGCTTTTATCTTACGTTTTTATTACTTCTACAAATTATATATAAAACGCTTGTGCAATTCGTGCACTCTTACAGACGACTTGTACTAAATCGATTGCGACAGTACGAAACCGATCACTGAATATAAGAACGAGTGCTTTAATCTATGAGTCAGCACTTCTTACGCGCGTATAACTGACTTACTTTTGTACATCATCCTTGTACGTCAGACGTTGATTGGTCGATCGTTACTGCGTTTCATTTAATTTCATAACTCCTTGAATCGTCACCGAGGCTTTAAAATGCCAGGAAATGATCCACGGAGCTCCTTTTGTATAAGTAACCTGTTGTCGTGTAGTTGTACCCGATCAGCGAGTACGAGTGGTATCTCTCTGTACGCATCGCTTATTGCGTGTATGCAAACTACTCAAACTCTGCGTGCGAGATATAATACACTTCTTGTTTTCTGGTTTAAGAGTCTGCATCGAGCACTAGGCGAAGGGTCCATCGATAGCAGACTGGCGTTAGTGTGAAACCAAAAAAGACACACAAAAAATAAAAAAGGTTTGTACCAAGAACGAGATTATAGTATTCCCATGTATGTAGTATCACTGAATCCAAATCTGATCTCAGAATTGCTCCATAACAGCAGGATTCTGAGATAATTGAAAAAATTGAATTTTCGACTACTCTTTAAATTCAAAGTCAAATATATTTTTTAAACGAATAAATATATGGCTATTACATAGTATTCATTACTCCCTTTAAGATTACCTTTGCACTATTTCAATGAAATTCTTTGTTATCGAGATTATTCGTATTCAAAATTTTGAAAATATGTGTATTCAGCAGTAATCAGAATTTAAAACAATTTGAAAATTTAAAATACGAATATCTCGATAACAAACAATTTCATTTAAATAGGGCAAAGGTAATCTTGAAAGGAATAATGAATACTATATAATAGCCATATATTTATTCGTTTAAAAAATACTTGACTTTGAATTTCAAGGATAGTCGAAAATACAATTTTTTCAATTATCTCAGAATCCTGAGGTGATGGAGCAATTCTGAGATCAGATTTGGATTCAGCGATACTACATACGTGGAAATACTATAATCTCGTTCTTGGTACAAACCTTTTTTATTTTTTTGTGTGCCTGTGTTATTTATACTTCAATCAGCCACGAGTAATCGTGTAGAATTAAAACT
Source organism: Trichomalopsis sarcophagae (assembly GCA_024372645.1). Classification (NCBI taxonomy): domain Eukaryota; kingdom Metazoa; phylum Arthropoda; class Insecta; order Hymenoptera; family Pteromalidae; genus Trichomalopsis; species Trichomalopsis sarcophagae. The sequence goes on along the minus strand of QLSS01000763.1, from coordinate 3,427 downwards.
AATCAACATCTGACGTGCCACGAAGGAGACTCCAGTATCGTGGTCACGACAGTGAGCGAATGTACTAATATATTGTAAATTAAGTTCGAGTATACAAGCGTAATTACAAATAAGCCACCGCACATCGTAATAACAACGATACTATAATAACCAAATTATACAAAACTGTAACATCTGCTGAGTTACGGGTTGTCTCCGATAAAACAAACACAATAACAATTAATCAGTTTATAATTATTAATAATAATCAATAACATCCATAGAACAACCTAAAAACATTGAGACATGAATAGAAGGAGAAAATACACTTGCTGTCAACACCATAAGCCACACAAGGTAAGGGCAAGCAACATAGTCGCGGACATTTCCTAGTCTGCGATACTACAGCGTAACAATACTGCTGGGACACCAATAACGTCCGCGCTATACGAACCTGTCCGCTTTAGCAGGCAACACGGACAGAATACCATCCGCGTACAAATACGCGTAAACAGAAAATTTTGTATAGAATATTAGATTAGAACAATACAAGTATTTATTATACTCTTAGAAAATTATAATTGAAAAACGTTCACAATCTAATAAGTTTCCTCGAAAAAGTATTTCTTTATTACAATTCCTTTGGACACTTTGTAGTTAAGCTAGATGATTCAAGTCGAGATCAAGAAGAACATTTTTATGATTTTTATTTTAGATTACGGAATATTTTACGAAAAGCTGAAAACCAGTTAGAGAGATCACAGCCACAACTGTCAAACCTATTCATAAACCACTTAGATGTCCTTGCTAGAATGGTGTTTGTCCGGGAACTCCCATCCTATTTGTATCAAAACGTATATAAATCAGCTGTGGAAACTTTAGATGATGCGGCTAAATTAGCTAATTACTTTTATTATAAAAATACTACCGGTTTTAGGCCATTACGCGAGAAGAAGAAATGAAAAATTATTATACAGCCTCACAGTTCGAAAATGTGTATACAGTACCAAAACAGTATGATTATCAGAAGAGAATTCTTTTAACAAAAAATGTTAAAAATTGGGAGTCTGACCGAGCACCTAGAAATCCGTCTACCGTGTCAGATCAGTCACATAATAACCAAAGACATACTATTGCTATACAAATCGGGGAAAGCAATTTTCCAATAGAATATAATCAGAAATACGTCCCACGCTATTATATAGCACCAAGGTTTCAAAACTTTAGTGCCAAATTTGAAGATTACGAGCATTACGAAAGCAGATCGTTAGCAGATAGCAGAACTGATTCTGAGTATGAGACTGATTCGTCGACAGATTATCCTCAACATTTTTCTAGCTATTATTCCGAGTCCACAATAAATAATTCCGATTCTACTTATAGCAACTTCAATTCAGACTCTGAAGTAACTTCTACATTTTTTGCGGGTTTAGAAAGTTCAGAACGTCTTTTACATGATACCAACCGACCAACAGAACTCGATTGTACCGATTTTGAAAGGACTAAGAACAATGTTACTGAAAATGATGACGAAACGAAGCATCCAGTTTTACGGCACTATTGTATAAGGATAGTATCCAGGGTAAACAGTAACTCTGACAAACTAAATAAAAGAAGTTTAATGGATTCTGCAGCAAATAAAGACCCACTTGAAATAAATTCTAAAATTAATAATCTTTAAGTAAGTGGTTTCCATAACATCTCCAAGCACAAACGTACACCTACAGCAAGTGAGACATCGTTCTCATGTCCACACCTCTTGGATCATCACAAAAATACTTCTTTGAAAATGAGTCTAATGAGAAGTCTCCTTATTTTCGGTTAACCCGTATTTTAAAAAAAGGTTTCAAAGTTTCTTCAAAAATAAAGAAGTTATTATCAGTTTATAGACATAATCACCAGACACCATGCAAGTCCCCTAGACCTCTTTTGGCTATAAAGAGAGATGAGGGAAAAAATGCAAAAGAGAACAAGCCAACAGTTCTAGAATATGTTTTTTCTGGTATAAGTAAAGACACGGCACAAGCAGAAAATAAATTAGAAATAGTTTAATAATCGAAAATGAAAATAGTTTAGCGAAAACTGAGTTAAAATTAAATAAATCTTACGAGATGTATTCAGTAATAAACAAATCAAACAAGGACTCAGAACGAGATATATGTGACATTTGGGAGTTTAAATTTCCATGCATAGCATGTGCAAGGTTGTCCGCGTGTCCGGATATCTCAAATAAATATGAGATTACTTTCGATCCTTCAGAAGTTAAATACTGTGAGAAAATATTCAGTATACAATTTACTCCAGAATTAAAAAAGGGTTATATGATTTTTCCAAAATTAAAAAATTTTTCATCCGTTTTTAGATATAACAAACAAAAGCAAAAAGTATTATCAAGCAAATTTACTAGTCCTCAGTTAAAACAGACAAAATTTTTCGAAATAAATAAATCTCGCTTTTAAATAATTTTTCAAATAGGGAATTAAGAATTTCGGATTTCTATAAAAAGAGTATAAATTCCATAAACTTTTTGAATTGCAAAAACCAAATAACACTTGTCTTACAGTTTGATTATAAAATCTTGCCATTGCCTTTCTTCTAGAATGCTGCTTCGGACTTGAGAATCGCTAACACGAACAACTTTGAAGTTAAATTTAAAATAGTTGAAATTCATACGCGTATAGCCCTTATTAAAGATATTGCGAATAGCAAATTGTGTATAAGATTTAAATTTACTAGTACATTTTCATATATAATCTATTTTTTATAAATTCCAAATTCACCTCAAATCTAAAATCTCGGAGACAAAAACAGATCGTGAACATGAAAAATTGTGGTGGATACTTTATTTATTCTTTCGCGGACACGAACAGAAATCACCGCTCACGGATACTGAATCATCCTTTAGTTTTCGGACATTCTACTTTCTTAGACATAACTTGTAATTCGTGGACTCAAACATTTTTTAAGAGACTAAAAATCAATTTTGCGAACAGTGCAAAGGACTTATATATAGACAGATATACGATACTGCGAGGACAATCCACGTAACGTACCTCAAAGACAAATGTGACATCTCGGATGTCCGGACGTGTCCGAGCAGGCTAGCGTGGCATAGACAGAACCACAAGAGACAATCGGACATAAACAGATTTTTACGGACAAAAACACTTTTGCAAAAAACAGACAAAATTCATCGAGCCCGTGCTACCAGAGAGGAGACTTCCACTAAATCCGCTGACCGAAGAACTAGCGGAGTGGGACAATCCCCGAGAGAGCGGACATCCATCATGTCCACCGAGTCCGCCGAGCAAACGCGCATATACTACTACATACGTTAATGAACATGGGACATTTTTTTATTTTCGCGATGGCTCCATTGTCGAGGACATCAATATTCTAGGGGGGAGGTGTAACGTCCCATGTTCATATATACTTAGCATTATATGTG
>QLSS01000762.1:21154-35700 GCA_024372645.1 Trichomalopsis sarcophagae | reverse complement strand
ACAAAACTCATAATTCTAGAATAAGCGAGTACTTACTCGAAAAGGCAGCCACCGCTCCGCATTCTTATTCTGTCAAGAACGTCGAATTATTACTAAAAAGGGGGTACAATGTCAATTCATTGTCACGTAATAAAAGGTGTTCTACAGTAGGTGCTATAGTACATCAGAATAACGAAGCACTAAGAATATTAATCAAGTATAAAGCCAATTTGAAAGTTACCTCAAGTAAAGGAGAAAATTCTTTACATATATCAGTAAGATTCGGTACAATACAAGCAGTCGAAATGATTTTGGAAACAAGAGAATGTGATATAAACGAGGTGTCATCCTTCAGTGAAACCGCTTTAACATGGGCATATAAGATAGATGGTTATCGAAAAATGGAAGTTTTGTTACAACGAGGAGCTTCACTTTATCCTACAGAAAAAAACGTTCATTTCATATGCAATGAATTTTTACTATGGAATACACCAAAGATTTTCATTCCATTGTTAGCAAGAGGAAAGGTAGAAAACCAAAATATTAATATAGAAGACGAATTAACGTTAAAGGAATGCTACCCTACATTATATGATAAATATGAAAAAGCATGCCTCGAATGACAACTAATTTCAAGACGGAATTTTATTGCAAGAGTCACCTTTAAACAACTGATAGAGCGGCCTACAGACTCATTTTTGCATATTGCAAAAACATGTGCATTTCAAAACAGCGAAAAGGAGATTTATCCTTATCAATTCCCTATATACAGCTCTCAAATCACGCAAGCTATACAACAAATCATTAATAAAAGAGTAATATGGAAAGAACACGAAGAAAGACTACAAGAAATAACAAACGAAAGTATTCCTGATTTAATTATAGAGCAAGTAGCTTATTATCTAAGTCTAGACTAAAACAGCAAAAAAAAAAAGATACCCTTACGCATAAAGTCTGACACCTAGACTCTTTCTATCCCACAGATGGCAGCAGTTTGGGGAAATCTGGTGCATACGTGGATCCCATTCATCTTCTCGGGATATCGACGAAAATTAACCATCATAATGAATAAGATAATTAGTCGAGAAGGCAGAAGAGCAAGGACTTTAATTAGAGTATTAGCTCCAATGATAAGACCCTCCGAGATGCGAGAAATAATCGAAGGACTCGTGGAAATCTCGGATCTCGAAATCGTCAAGTTTTGTTTAGAAGTATATCCGCAAAAATCTGTTTTGTGATTGACCAGTGCTTTCACTCATGCTTTGAACAAGGGGGACGAGGAGATGATAGAGTTATTACTAGAATACAAAGTAGATTACACTACATTAGAAAACTGTCATGTCCCTGCTATTCATCGAATTTAACAGCGAAACGTTTAGACATTTTAGAAAAATTGTTTGAACTAGGAGCCACTCTTGACAAGTACCAAGTATGGAATTACCTTTCATTACGACAAGCTATGCAATACCAAGATAAAACCTTTTTACGATTATTGCTTGAAAAGGGTATTCCAGTTAATAGTTCCAATCGAATGGGTAGCACGGTATTAGGAGATGCTATAGCACGGTAAGATCAAGAAGCAGTAGAGATTCTCCTAAAAGCCGGAGCAAATATACGAAAATTTCAGTATGTAGGACAAGCTGCCAATGGGCCCTCAGAGATTTTCGAATTACTCATAACTCATGCGAAGAAATTGGGAATGCCGATCAGCTCATAACAATGGCTATTAGAAAGAGCTGCGAGTGCCCCTTATATAGACTCTCTAGAAAATGTACAATTATTATTGGATTAAGGTGTACCTGTAAACTCTCGCTCTCGTGATGGGAGGTATGCTATAGAAACAGCGATATTGCAAGAAAACGATCACACCTTACAATTACTTCTTAATGAAGGAGCAGATGTAGAAATATCAACAAGAAGCGGAGAGGGATTATTACACATAGCCGCAGAATTCGGAACTAATGGGAGTATAAAATTATTGTTAGAAAATAGTAAAATTGACGTTAATAAAAGAGATTGCAATGGAAACACCGCATTAAGAATAGCATATTGGAATAATAGTTATATAAAGGTAAAAACTTTAATCAACGCAGGAGCAATATTGTATCCTCTAGGGGAATTATTACAATACGTATATCCCGATAAAATACCTAGACTAGCTATATCAATTATCATTCCATTATTAGCAAGAGAGACAGAGAAAGGGCGGAAAGTATACAGAGAAGATATTCGCATCCTTGAGAATATTTATCCAGAGTATTATGAGGATTATATAGAAGCTTGTCAAGAATGGCGAAGAATGCAACAAACTTATTGGATTCGTCGAATATCTTATGCAGATTTATTCGAGAAGTCCGCGACGACGTTACTTCGATTATCAAAACAACGATTACTATCCCGTCACGAAGGAGCTTATAAGATTTATCAGAAATTCCCCATTTACGGAATAAACATCTCAAAAAAACTAATAGAGTTATTGCAAAAGCGAGCAAGGTGGATAGGACAAAAACTTAAATAATAACTCGAAATTTTAAGAGTAAAATAGTGACTGACAGATATCATCCCTTTCCACAGTATACGATGTCCACATATCAGAAGAAATTAAGAATGATAAGGATGTCTATCCCCTACGGCGACCAACAAGAAACTCTTAGACTGATCAAGAGTTTAGCACCGACAATGCTGCCAACGGAAATAACTATGATAATTCATCAGTGCATCTTAGGGGACAAAATTAAAATAATTGGATATTGCTTGGACAACCTATATGAACCCAGATTATTAAGACATTGTTCCTGGGAAGGCACGAATTTAGTACATTTGGTCGTAGAATCAGGATCTGTTAAGGCAGTAGAGACAATATTGTCAAGAGAAATCAATGATATAAACGCAATTGACGGGAAAGGGCAAAATGCGCTTTTAATTGCGTATAAAACAAATAATTATAAAAAAATGAATTTATTGCTAAGATATGGAGCTGAGTTCTATCCTCGTCGAAGTTACATGCGCTATATAACTGAGCGACGCCCGCCAGGAGCAACTTCCCAGTTTATAGTCTACTGTCTAGCGAGAGAAATTTCCGAAAAAAAGTTTGTGAATCCGAACGACCTTCGAGCTCTGAAAATTTATCATCCAGAGTTATATCAAATATTTTTAGAATCAAAAGCAGAATGGCAAAGTCTTAGTCGAACAAAATTCATGGAAAATATCACCTACAGAGATTTAATGGAAAACCCTATTGAAAAATTTCTATTACTTAGTCGATCCACCATTTTCAGAAGACAGGAAAAAAGGGTCGTATCGCCCTTATTTCCTACATATTGTTCAACTATCGAACTAGCCCTAAATTCAATTAAAGAAAGGAGAACTGAGTGGGAAGAAAAGGAGAAATTCTTAGACGAGATCACGTTTGAACTCATTCCTACACCTATTCTCGAGCAAGTTTCGTATTATTTATGTGTCGACTAAAAGTATTTAGTCAAAACGTATTCTGCGATTAAGAATATTATTTAAAATAAGAAAAAAAGTAGACTAAGAATTACAATCCGGAAGGCGACTGAAAGATTAAGACACTGACGAAACTACGTTTATTTACTTACTAGAGCGACAAACAAGGACCAGTCATGGAAATAACCAAGAAGCTGGCCCATCCAGGAGGAATTCCAAATTATCAAGGCAAGAGGAATAAACTTTTCCAACGAGACAGAATTCTCATGAGAAGCAGTTATTTAGAAAAATCAGTTAATAGAATTAAACCAGATCGAAACGAATGCGAAGATTTTGTCGATAAATATATTAGAGTGTTAAAAGGAGAAACACCTTCTCAGGTATTGGAACTAAACGCTATGTTATGGCAATTTAATATAGACTTAACTTATCAACAAATAAATAAATTATTTCAACGGTTATCGGGAAAATTATTAACAGTTTTTCTACATTTGACGGCCAGTTTTGAAAACCGTTGGAATGATAAAAATATTGAAGGAGAAACATTAATATTTCAAGCTGTCAAATCGAAAAATGTTCGAGCCGTGAAGTTTATTTTGAAAAGGGGTACTGATAGTACGTTAATCACAAAGAAGGGGATGGACCTCTTCAAACAAGTCATAATAACGAGAGATGAACGAATATTACAAATTCTTCTAGATGCAGGAATAAAACCAGAAAATGATTTATGCCCCTACATGGTCGCTATGGAAAATAAGGCTGCTCAATTAGTACCTATACTATGGGCTAACAACTACAAACCCTACGATCAGTTAAAAGCATTTCAAACCGCTGTAAGAATAGGAGATATGCAAATTATAAAAATACTCCATACGAATCAAAATACGGGAAGATCAATGAACCCCCTTCACGAAGCCGTTAGACAAGGTTACAAGGTATCGGTCATCCAACAACTTTTGGAACTAGGTTACGAAATCGAAACCCCTACACGAGATGGTCGCTCGCCATTACAGATAGCTATCGCAGCTGGACACAATCATACAGTAAAACATTTAATCCAACAAGGAGTGAATATCCACTCCTCGACGACCATTGACAGCGAGAGTAATCTACACTTAGCTTTACGCGTAAAAAATATTTTCGCCATCATAACTCTCTTACAGCATGGGGCAACCTTACAAGAAATTAAATACAATAATAACTCGATAGTCAAATTAACAGCGGATAATAATGACGAAGAAATGTTAGCCCTAATGTGGGGAATAGGAGTTCCATTATACAATTCTCCGGGAGAATCATTGTTGACTTCACAAAATTGCTCAATCGGAGTGAAAACTTTAGTACGAAGAATAGCCTTGTTAGAACATTTGATGATTCTCGAACAATTACGATTACAAGAAATTCGAGAAAAAACCGGAAGAAATGTATACAGCCTTCTTGTCGGACCGAGAAGCAGAACCATTTACGAACAAGCTATAAAAGGCCAACTGGACGAGTTTCGCAGAAAAATTAATGACGCGAAAAATCCCTACAGAAAAGAATTACAAGCCAATTTTCAATTTACAATGGCTGAGATTCAAAGCTACATTAGAGGGACAAATAGGAAGTTCACTAGTAGTAAAGAACGAGGATGTTATACGATTCTTAAGAGAAGAATGCATAATTGAACAGGATATTTTTAATTAAACAAAACATGAAAATCCAAGCGAATCAATTAAGTTAACAATCAAGTTCGTAAAATTAACTCGCATTTCCATCATTTTAACGATTGAAAATGAAACATCCTCACAAGAAATTCCTATGAGCACATACACCTTAACTAATGCTTACTAATTTCAAACACTGTATCAATAGTATAATTAAGACAAATAAAGAAAAAAAAAGGGGGGGGAGATACATACAGACACACGCTATGAGACAGCACACTATAAAAGGGATTTACCCTTTTCAGTACGGACAATGGACACAAGACACTATTTCCTTATGCTGATCTGGAGTGGTATCGTCTCAGGTCAAGAAGCCCTATTTTCGGTTACTTTAGAAGAAATAGAGTATAACGCAGGATTGTATTTCCAAGAATTGACAGAATTAAACTTTATTAGAGATGAATAGACCTATATAATTTATATTGACTTATATGAAGACCTATTCGACACAATTAAATTGTCAAGCCTACTTAAAAGTATCGAGAGTGCTTGCAAACCACGCGAAACATGTATCGAACAAGAAGAAGGAATCGAACAGCTAACTAGGCGACTAGAGAAGGTACAACAAATACAATACCATCTCAACGAGTTTTTAGATGCCTTACCCGGAAACATGATCACAGAAATGGAGTTGGAATATAGTAAAAATATCTTAGACAAGAAAGCTAACGAGAGTAACTTTTTATCTCTTCCTGGTAATAAAATACATATTATTTGCAGTAGCATCGACGGATTTGCAGAAAGAAGAAGAGAACTGAACGATCAAGATTTACTAGAAACAGTAGATCGAGAAATTAAATTATTCAAAAAACTCAAGGGCGTAAATAATAGCACGTACACCATCGATAAATCAATAGGACTAATGAATATTTATTTTAATCTATATATCGAATTATTCAATGGTGCATTAGAAACTATACGAGGACTCATTAATAAACAAATATACCCAGGACTTCTGAGTTATGATGACCTGATTAATGTCATTGAGCACACGGAGCAACTAAATCATCCATATATAATTCCTCTTTCCGAGAATCTAGAACATATTGATTTATTGGGAGCAATATCAAAAATAAAGTATGGAAGAATCAACGATAGGTTACTAATCAGCATGACGTTTCCTTTGATATCGAACGATTTTTATGTATTATATAAAGTAAAATCGTTACCTGTTCCAAAGAAACTTTTTGACGGGACCATAGCCACATTATATGTAAAACCTCGATCATCATTATTGGGGGTTTCACAAAAAGATACTTACGCTTTAACAGAAGATCAATAAGAGAAGTGTATCAATTCATTTGGAAAGAAATTATGTCAACCTGATCAACCTATTTGTTCCTGACGTACGGGCGCGGATCGAAGCGAGAGTAGAGATCGGCGGACAAATGCTCCAGAGCGTCATGCAAAATGATGCGTAGGCCTCGTGGTATATGTGGCCACTTGAGTACTGAGTATTTCGTTTCCTCTCCCTCGGGTGGATACACCCGGTAATTGGAGAGACAGCGGGGCGAGGAAAAGCCGAGATTTTCCTGCGCGGACGTAGCTTGTTGGGAGCATGTTGTCCGGATCGACTGCCATGAAGGGAAAGCATGGAGTCATTATTCTGCGATTCGGTCGAGCGGGCGTGCGGACGGGAGCTTTAGTTTTAGATTTATGGTCAACAACGAGTTGTGCGCGTGTTTAAAGTAAGATATTTTTTTTTCTTGTGCGCTCTGTTCCTGGCGTAGGTTTTCCTCTAAAGAGGTTTTCTCTGCGTCGCGGGTGAAAGCCCGAGTGAATGCGGGAACAGGGCAGGGATAATATGTGAAGACGGCTTCGACTGCAGAGCACGTGCGCGACCGAAATGAAAGGGTCCTTGTTCGCGTCGAGGAGCTTTTATGACTCGGCCCCGGGTTCGGCGCGGGGTCAGTTTTCGGGCCTGCGAGAGCGTGCGCGTAATATGTTTCGGCTCAACGTCGAGCGCGGCGTTGGAACCGGATTTATTGTTTTATGAGAGCGAGCGTCACCGTGTTTTTTTTAGCGTCGGGTCCGAACTTTTATAGCTTTTCGCGGAGGAAAAACTTACGGATATCAGATGCATCGGCATCTGGCGATCCAGACCAGCGGACGAGGCAAACAAGGTCCTGGGGAAGGGAGACCATTTTCGGGGGTTTGGCGGGGGCAAGCGTCGCCTCGAGTGCTCTGCAGGGTCTGTCTCAAATGAGATACGGAGCCGAAAGCTTCAATTATAATTTTTTTCGTTAATAATAATTTTTCCTATTTTTCTATTTAAGATATTTAGTTTTTATTTTGAATTTTCCCTCTAGAAATTTAATCATTTTGTTTTATCCAAATATATTTTCGTTTTTTATTTTTTTTAGTATTTTATTAGATTATTAAATTTAGTTAAAGGTGCAACTTCGAGCGCGATACTGCTCTATTAGCAGCTACACTATTCGATCAGAAATCGAGAATAGAAGCTGTGAATTGACTTTGTTACATCATCCTTATGATATCGATTATAATAAATGCGATATCCAGTATGTAGATACGAATTTACCTTATTGGATTAACACCGAGAAAAATCAAGGATGGATATATTCTCTCTATGAACCAATGGAATTACAAATCTATTGCAAAAAACGTCAAGAAACAATCATATTCCCTCCAGTGAATTTGGAAATTGGGGGAAATGTATCAATTGCAGAAATAATAGCTGAGTTAAAAACAATCAAAACTAACGAAGCCATGGAGACTGATTGGACGATTGCTCACTCCTTCTGGGAACTAAAGTCGAGAGTCACTAATCTCGATTTGCCAAAAGATTTTAAAGAAGAATTCAGGAATAAAGTATTCATCATCATTTTAACAATAGTAATAATAATCGAACTATTATCTGGTATAGCCATAACAGTTCTGTGTTTCGAAAGTATCAAAGCAGAATTCAGAGGAACTATGACAGAATTTCCGTCGAACATGGGAACTCGTGCAGGAGAAGTTGAAGTTCCTATCGAAGAAATATTTGATCGATTCTACATAAGTCGTCGACCTCCATCGATATTAGAATCCAATCTCTCTTCTATATCAGCATAAGGAAATAAATACACATAGAGACAAAATAATTAAACACTACAAACAATAATTCAGACACACACATACTACTCAATCGAAACGAGGGGAGAGCGAGAAAAATTCTGTTTTGTGTTTCAGATGGCATTTAATAACAAGGCAATAATTCTTATCAATCGGATGACTTGGATATTCAGATTAAACACAGGGCATCGTTTAACAGGATTCGATTGTGGATTGTGGAGAACAATTGACGAATTTAACGACTATATCGCTATTGGAAGTGGGAGATTGCGATATAGAAACTCCTGAATTAAACATCACTAAACAATATATACAATTACTTCAAATAAACGAATTCACTAAAACGCACGTGATTCAATGTTCAACAGTCAATTCACGGAAGAGTCCGAAGTTTTAACAAAAATTTATTTGGCACTTATAGAGAAAATAAAGTTACGGACGATGAAGAAGACAGTGTTATTCAGCAATTTGGTACAAGCGTCCCCGTTAAACAAATACCTATAAAACCGATTCGATTGATTTGATTGATTCGACTTTATCCAACATTTTGCGCATTTATGACAAAGTTCATCCGAACATTCTTTAAACTATTGCAGACTTGCCACAAAGGTCTCATAACCTTCCTCGTAACTTTCTCAAAAATCTTGCACATATTTGTGTATAACATTTTGCGCAATCGTTTGCAAAACTTGCACGAAGTTTTAACAAAGTTTAGCTAATGTTTATCCAAACTTCTTGTTAAGTTAGATTGCTGAATATTAATGTTTGGCTCAGTCTCATTGGCCAAGTTTGGACAAAGTTTGGCCGAAGAAAAAGTTCAGCTAAAGTACAGACAAACTTAACTATTTCAAAGTTTCAGCTTCCTAGAAAAAGGGGTTCTATGCGAAAATGGCGTTTTTAAGTTATGTTTGCTTATATCTCGAGAACGGCTTACCGTACAGCAAAATGGCTATCACCAATCTATAGTTTGGTGATACCAAACTTTCGATTGGTGGTACCAAAAATTTTTATTCAATTCCGATGAGTGCAAAATCCGAGATAAAAAATTAAAAAAAAATTAACACGAGCGGTGAGGAAATATGCATGGAGGGCGGCCTATGCGCGGACAGCGTTGTGACAATGTTGTCTACGGGTAGGACCAATCTTTGACCAATCAGTACTGGACCACGCGCATCTTAAGCTTGCGTGTGGCCGAGTTGTAAGACATAGAAAGAAAATACGACCTCCATAAGAGTAAGAGAGAAAGAGTGACCTCATATGAGGGTAAACGTTGCCAAATTTTTTCGTACACTGTTGCCAGTTTGAGAGCTAGATCCACTTCATTCAGAGTTCAATGCAAATCAGAGGGATCATAACCTTAAATATGTATTGAAGAGCGTCCTTGTAGCGCCCTTTTTGGCGTATTTTTGTACCGTAGATTGTTGTTTATTTTAATTGTAAAAATAATTGTTTGTGATTATCCTTTGAAAAATAAACATGCGGTATTGTTGGGCTCAAGAATGTAAAGAAATTGACAGTGGAGAATGTGCACTGTCGTTTCATACGTAAGTATAACGACTATGTATTGATATTATTTTGTTTATTGTTATGTATAGGAAAAAATAAATATGTATATTGTTTATTTATAGGTTTTCAAAAAATACAGAGCGTCGTCTGCAATGGATTGCAGCAAGAGGAAAAGATAAGCAACCTGGAAATTCAGCTGTTTTGTGCTCTAAACATTTTAGTCCTGAAGATTATGAACTAACTAAAAAACGGTCAAAATTAAAAGCAACTGCTATCCCATCAATATTTTCTTGTAAGAAAGAAAATGCATCCATTGCTAATCAGCACATGAATAACAATGTTGTTAGTGTTAGTGGTGAGTAAAAGCTTTGAAATAAAATATCGTGCAAAATTCTATATTATTAATCATAAAATAGTCTGTTAAATTTAGGTCAAAAACAAATTCAATGCATTGAGAAAAATCTGGAGTCTGCATCAAGTTACAGTAATGTTCTCGTATGCCAATAAAATATAGAGAATTCTACAAATCATACACTATCAGTTGAAGAGCATGGGGAAAAAAAGTTATATTATGGAATCCACAGCATCTCAAGCAAGTAAAACCTGAACATTTGGAAACACCAAGAAGACGTGCCAAGTATTGGAATCAAGCTATGTCTAAAATAACTACGTTAGAAAAGCGAACAAAGGTGTTGCAAGAAGAGAATAGACGATTAATCAAAAAAGTTTTTAATTTTGAAACTATATTGAAAGATTTGAAAGAAAAAGGTTTGCTTACAGAAAGCACAACAGCAATGATGGTACTTTAAATAGATGTTGGTTTTACTTATATGAAAAAAGAAATTAAGACCAAAAGATGGTAAAATATTAATTTTAAACTGAAAAATCTTACATTGTACTAGTTGCAAGACTTACAAAAAGTGTTAAAGTTGGAAAGTTTCTGAAGCCAAATTCAGTCGAAGAATTTCTGATTAATCAAAGACTGCTTCTTACAGTACAAAATGAGCCCAAGTTCGATGACTAATTTTACTTAGAACATACACTAAATTACTCTTGAAATAACCATAAAGTACTGAGTAATATTCATTTTTATATTATTATCTTGTGGTCTTAATGAGTTTAACAACCATTTTATATGAATTGTATATAATAATTGTAGAATGAAACTAATGATCAATTCTAAATTCATTCTGAAGGTGACACTAGTGATTTGTGTTTTTTTGGTAATTCTATATTTTGATTAAATGAATTATATCCACTATTTGAATGTTAAATTGGAAACACAAATTGCTTCATATGAAACATGAATTGGATCATCAAAGTTCACTATTGGAACATAGATTGATCCCTGCGTAATTGTATATAATAATTTTTAATTTTTAAACAAAGACTTATTGCAGTTAATTTTAACAAAATTAGCTATTTTAAATGAATTGTACATAATAACTTTACATTTGTAAAAACAAACCATCGTACATGCATTAAATATTGGAACATTATTTACAATTTTAGGAACGTAAAAATCATAAAATTGACAGTTGTAAAATTGTACATCAGCGTTATATTTGAACAATTCATTGATAACTAATTTTGCTTTTAAGTTCTATGATTGTAAACATTTTGTTTTTGAATATAATAAAGATATTTGTATGTATCTGAATTTCTCTTTGATTTATTTTTTCCAGTCAAATCTTCCTGAAATCCATAAAGAACTTATTGAAAGGGAAGCCCAATCCGATGAGAGCCATTATTCTCCTGTTCTTCGACGGTTTGCTATAACATTGCAGTTTTATTCAGCTAAAGCTTATGAATTTGTGAGAAGAGAGTTTAACAATAGTTTGTCACACCCCAGTACAATAAGACGTTGGTATCAACACATAGACGGTAAACCAGGATTCACATCAGAAGCTTTTGAATGTTTAAAAGCCACAGTAGATGAAAATACTAAGCAAAAGAAGAAAACCTATGTTTGCCTAACCATGGATGGCATGTCTATTCGAAAACATCTACATTGGGATGAAAAAATGATGCATGGATATGTAAACACTGGTAATGATATGTCTAATGATGATTGTCAACAAGAAGCAACTGAGGCTCTTGTGCTTTTAGTGACAGGTTTAAATGGAAATTGGAAAGTTGCCGTAGGATACTTTTAATACATGAAATGAGTGGAATTGAGCAAGCTAATGTTATTTCAGAATGTTTACAATTATTACATGAAACTGGTGCTATTGTAGTTTCTCTAACTTTTGATGAAGCTGCAACAAATATTTCAACAGCAAATCACTTAAAAGCAGCTATTACTTCAAATCTTGAAACTTAAAATGTGATTTTCCTCATCCAGTTACGAAAAAACCAGTTGCTGTATATATAGATGTTTGCCATGCCCTGAAACTAGTGCGAAATACTTTTGCAACCAAGAAGGTGTTAATAGACCCAAATGGAAATTAAATTAAATGGAAATATTTGGAAAAACTTGTTAAACTGCAAGAGGAAAATTTATTGCATCCAACAACTAAATTGAGACAGCGCCATATGAACTGGTTCAATGAAAAGATGAATGTGCGACTATGCGTGCAGACCTTGAGTCAAAGTGTAGCTCATGCTTTGAGATGGGCTGAAAGTGATGTGGACGATGACAAGGTAAATAAGGAATTCAAAGGAGCATCTGCAACTGCAACTTTTTGTGAGAATATGAATAATGTATTTGATATTTTGAACAGCAGAAATATTTTCAATAAAGATCCAACTAAAGCTCCACTTAGTAAAAAAAATATAGAAGATATGCGAGTTAAAATATCAAAGTACATTGATTACATTTCAAAATTGCAAGTTACAGATGATAAGATGAAGGTCAACATTTTACTAATATCTTCAGGCAGGCGAACTGGCTTTATTGGTCTCATAGTTTGCTTAATCAGCACTCTAAACATCTATGATAGACTTGTTAATGATTCTTCTTCAGGAATCTTGTACATTCTAACATATAAAATGTCGCAAGATCATATACAAATATTTTTTAGTGCAATCAGAAGACTAGGAGGATTTAACAATAACCCATCAGCATACCAACTGTTAACTACGTACAAAAGATTGCTTGTTCATCATGCAATCACTGGTTCAAAGTATGCCAATTGTATTGCTATGGATAATACAAGAATGCTTCATGTGAATATAAGTAAAAAGCCCAAAGATGCAAAATCAGATTTTTCAATAACAGACATGATAATGCCTGCATTAAATACAATAATTGATCATGATTACACCAACTATTATTTTTCAAATAACATACAATTTCATCATGGCGTCGTGCAACAAGAACTCTGTCAGTTGGGTACCACAAAGTCTGACCTTGTCTAACAACTCGGCAACACGCAGGTATAGGCCGCGCGCGGTCCAGTACTGTATGGTCTAAGGGACCAATAATACTTATATGACGTAGCGAGAGATGACTAACGGTTGCCTCTTTCCACAGCATAATCAGCTGTTCGCTTCTCTCAATCCCGGGGCCTTCATTCACCGCGACTAGCTTACTACAGTCCTGACGTGTCGATAAAGCAGAGCTGCATTTCATTCTTTATACCTTTTTAGTCCGTAAAGTGTTTGGCACTACCGTGAACTCAGACTTCCGGAAAAAGTATGGAGCACTCTTAATAGCGCCGCTGAGTCTTTTTTTCGCCTCGTCATACTATCGAGCCAGTTCTTCTCGAAAAAAATAAATTTCTTAGTATTTATGAAAAAATGGTGTCTCGAAAATGTCCACTTTTTAGCGACCGCTTTCAAATCGTTATAAATAAGTGAATTATAAGTGAAGGATATTTTTTCTTCGGTAAATGTGTGTAACCATTTGGCCGTGTTATATAAAAAAATAAAAATTAATTTTTGAAAAAAAAATTTTTTTTTTATAAAAATGCATTTTTATCTTATATGATTGATGGCATTTTGATATTCTATTTTGAATGTTTGATGGCAATGAGATACTATTTTGAATTATTTTGACATTTGTACGTTTTAAAAATACATATGATCATTTGAGGTGATCTTAAGATTTGGTCCAGATGAGATGGATGCTGCGACTAATTATTTTTTCAAATATGATATTTTTTTATAAAATTTTGGTTTCTGATCATGAAATGATAAATGCTGTATGTATGTTACATAGATACATATAAATTTAAATCTTGAGTCTTGTTGATAAGATTACACAGGAATGAGAGGGAGACAATGAGACACTCTCCGATACTAAACAAAACTCTGCAGAATTTATTAAACTAATTTACAAACTAAGAGATCACAGAAAAGAGCGTCTGCTCTGTTAGGCGGCCAGACCCAGAATGGCGAACGGGGGCGCGCTCCCCGCTCGCCACGACGTGGCGTCTGCTGTAGGCCATCTTGATGCCGACTTCGGCGGCACCTAGCTAGTCGAAGTCGGCTCTTGGCTGAAGCGTCTGCTTGCGCTGGCGGCGACGCTGCCCAGCGCGTGGCACCATATATATATATATATATATATATATATATATATATATATATAAGGTGATCTCGAAATTTGGTCCAGATGAGATGGATGCTGCGATCAATCATTTTTGCAAATATCATATTTTTTTGAATGATTTTGTATATATAAAAATAAAAATTAATTTTTGAAAAAAATTTTTTTTTTTTTATAAAAATGCATTTTTATCTTATATGATTGATGGCATTTTGATATATATATCTCTTGATGCCGACTTCGGCGGCACCTAGCTAGTCGAAGTCGGCTCTTGGCTGAAGCGTCTGCTTGCGCTGGCGGCGACGCTGCCCAGCGCGTGGCACCATATATATATATATATATAT
>QLSS01000762.1:0-21034 GCA_024372645.1 Trichomalopsis sarcophagae | reverse complement strand
ACTAAGAATCTAAGTCTTACTTTCACACTTCACCTCCAGATATCCCACAAATTTTGGGGGCTCGTCCGGGATACGGATCAGTGATTTGTGCGAGCAAGTGGTGACGCGAGTGACGTGTGAGATGTGAAGAATTTTAAAAATTAATAAGTGAAGACGCAGGTAACTCAAGCCGAGAGTCACCTGAAAGACGACGACGAAACCGACGACGAAGAGACGGAGGAAGCCTTAGACGAGGGCGACCTGGAAGACGAAAGACGAAGCCGAAGACGCAACCGAAGACGACAAGACGAAGCAGAGAGACGCTGCTTAATCAACGACGCTGAGACGAAACCACAACGACGCCAAATTAAGACGAGTAGACGTGAAGAGGTTAGCTACTTAAGACGTTACAAAAAGGTTCAAGACGGAGCTCTGGAGCCAGCACACCAGCACCTGTAGGAACGTCGGTCAGCGACGAAGCGGAGTTGTACCGACGAGACTTAGAGCTAACGAGACGAGAGTTGGCACTTGCCAGCGGACAGCACGCTGTCGAGCGTCCTGCCAAAATACAATTGCGAGACGTCGAAGGAACGCTGCCTCGATTTTCGGGCGAAGATTTAGCGTGTCCCGTGAAGAATTGGATAAGCAGCATGGACCAGCTAGCTACGATGTACGGATGGTCGCCATTGGAAACGCTGGTAGCTGCGAAAAAGACGTTAGACGGCCCAGCAAAGATATGGTTGCAGAGACACGGCCATATAGCTTCCTGAGAAGAGTTCAAGTTAACTGCCCAGTCTGATTTTGAAGAGCAGACAAGCAGTCGAAATGTTCATGAGATGCTGGCCAAGAAAAAGAAGACACCGAGCGAGTCTACTCTGAATTATGTACAGAGTATGCTAACGTTAGGCCAGCAAGGAGGACTACAAGACGCTGCAATTATAGAGTATATAGTAGATGGAATTCAAGATGACGCCGTTAATAAAATGATCCTGTATGGTGCCAAATCAATTCCGCAGTTGAAGGAATTTCTAAAAACGTACGAAAGTGCTAAGAAGAAGCAGCGGGAGACGCAGCCCCAGAGACCAAAACAGCCGCAAGCAGGGGCGCTGTCAGCGACGCAAGGCCACAGGAAGATGACACAAGATGGGAAAGTTAGTCGTTGTTTTAATTGTGGCGAGATCGGACACATGAGCCGTGAGTGTACGCACAAAAATAAGAAGTGCTTTAAATGCCAGAAATTCGGGCATATAGCTACGCAGTGCACGGAGACAGGAGAAAATAAACGGAAAGACGGAAAACCCGTAGACGCAACGCGAGTACATCGTATTCAACTCGAGAACACCGATGAGTTGAGCGCGATTTCCGTGCAAGTAGAGAATATCAAGCTGAGTGCATTGATCGACAGCGGTTCACCCGTCAACCTCATCAGAGAAGATTTGTACGACGAATTAAAAAATAAGACGCAAATAAAGCCGATTAAGGAGTATTTAGTAGGAGCAGGAGGTAAGCGATTTGAGTCGTCGGGCACGATCGACTTACCTACGACGATAGACGGCCACGAGTATCCGTTGATCTACAGAGTCGTTCCACGTAGCTGCATACCGGAACAGCTGATCATCGGCAACGAGTTACGAAGGCACGCCAACATATATTTGCTCGAGAAAGAGACAGTAGTTGTGCCAGGCGCCAATTACGTTCAATTAATCACAGAAGAAAAACGCGAGTTACACGAGTTATATGAAGGACTGCCAAATATCAACCAATCGGATCGAAAGAAGCACCAGTAGAATTAAAAGTCCGACTGATAGATGAGCTGCCTATCAGCCAAAATCCAAGACGCCTCTCAGCTGACGAACTCAAGCAAGTTGAGGCCCTAATCGACGATTGGATATAGGCGGGCATCGTGAGACCGAATACGTCTGATTACGCTGCGCCAATAGTGATAGTACGGAAGAAAGACGGGTCTATTAGACTTTGTGCGGATTTTTCGAAGCTCAATAAAGTAATTAGACGAGAACATTTCCCAGTGCCTGTAATGGAAGACGTACTGGACCGGTTAGCAACCGCGAAAGTTTACAACACGCTGGATATGAAAGACGGCTACTATCACGTTAACGTCGCGGAAGAGTCGCGAAAGTACCTGTCATTTGTAACGCCGACCGGACAGTATGAGTACTGCAGAGCTCCTCAAGGCCTGTGCACCTCACCAGCTGTATTCCATGGATTCTTAGCCGCAATTTTCGGGGATTTGGTAAGAAAAAAGAAGCTGATCATTTATTTCGATGATTTTATATTAGCCGCCGAAAATGAAGAGGAGGCGCTACAGAACTTAAGAGAAGTTTTACAAATAGCCGCAGAATACGGCATAAAAATTAGCTGGAAGAAATGCCAGCTGCTGCGACGTAAAATTGAATTTTTGGAGCACATTGTAGAAGACGGGACTATCAAACCGTCCATGAAGAGGACCGAGAGCGTGGGAAACTACAGAGAGCCGACGACCATAAAACAGCTACAACGCTTCTTGGGATTAGCAGGAACCTTCAGGAAATTTATACCGGACTACGCGAAAATATCAAGACCGCTGACTGACCTACTCAGAAAAGATGCTAAGTATAAAATGGGTAAAGAACAAAAAGAGGCATTTTATACACTTAAACATTTGCTTACACAAGAACCGGTTTTGCAAATATTTGTACCAGGACGAGAGACTGAGCTGCATTGCGACGCATCGAAAGATGGCTTCGGCTCGATACTACTACAAAGGAACGATAGAGACAATCAATTACACCCAGTTTATTATTTTAGTAAGAAAACAACACCGACGCAGAAGAATTACCATAGTTACGAATTAGAAATGCTAGCTCTTATAGAATCACTTAAGAAGTTTAGAATTTATCTGTTACACAGCGAGTTCAAAATAGTGACTGATTGTGCAGCCTTTGAGTTGACGCTCAAAAAAGAAGCCCAAGTTGGCTAGATGGGCCATGCTATTGGCCGAATTCAAATACAAGACGAAGCATCGCGCAGGCGTCCGTATGAAGCATGTTGATGCATCGAGTCGAGAATCAAGTATAATGCTGATAAGAGACGGATTAGTAGAGAGATTGAAGAGAACACAGCACACAGACGACCGTTGCAGAGGGATTAGGAAAATCTTAGTAAAAGAAGCCTACGAAGACTATGCGATTGAAAATGGAATAATATATAAAGGAGAAGAGGGACAGAGACGATTGTTTGTCCCGAAAGGACTTCAGACGGAGATAATCCGCAAAGTGCACGATTTTGCGCATTTTGGAAAAAAGAAGACCATCGAGAAGATAACAGAAGACTACTGGATCGACGGACTGCAGAAAAAGGTAGAGACGTATATAGGCAACTGTATTACTTGTATTCCAGGAGGAAGAAAACAAGGACATGCAGAGGGATTACTTAATCCAATCTCAAAAGAAGACCTGCCGTTAAATACGACCCATATGGACCATTTAGGACCACTGCAATCGTCGTCGAAAAACTATAAGCACATTTTCGTACTGATAGACACCTTTACAAAATTTGTGTGGATTTTTCCGGTGAAGTCGACAACCACGACTGAAGTAATAAAGAAGCTGATGGTAGTAAGAGAGACGTTTGGAAACCCAAAACGGTTTATTACGGACAGAGGGACGGCATTCACTTCAATCGATTTTAAAGATTATTGCGAGCAACAGAAGATACAACACCTAACCATCACTATAGGAGTACCGAGAGGAAACGGCCAGGTAGAAAGAATAAATAGCATAATTATAGCCGCTATAACAAAATTAGCTGGGGACGATCCATCATGTTATAAATCTGTATATATATTTTATGTTTTCCATGGAAGTATCTTCGTATCGTTGTTTAATACTTTTATGTGAGGGTAGGATTTCGATATTGTAGAATTCAAGTCTGTAAGCATGCATTAGTCTTGGAGGAGTCCAAGCCTGTTCCTGCATACAAGTCTGGCACTAATATTATTGTAGATGATTGTTCATATTGAATTATAATTAATTTGACAAGGTAAAGACTGTCGTCAATGAATGTATCGCACATTATTATTTGGTATTATTTATAATTTATAGTATGAAGGGAATATTCAGGATAGATGAATAATTTATACATAAGATTATGGGAAGTTGTGAATAAATATTTGTACACAAAATAATTATTTGCCAAAATTTTTTTATTTTTTATATAATAATATAATATTAAATTACAGTATATTTGCTCTCTGCGTTTAACAGGGTTGAGACTGTAGTCGTTGTTTTCACAATATAATATTTATAATAATAACGGCCGCATAACAAATTAACTATAATTTTATTTATTTATTTATTATTTATTTATTAATACCACATACATGCCTTTGATCGGCATCCTATAGAGACAAACAAGTTGCCTGTACATAGGGATGGCATACAGAAAAACTTACTCACTATAATTAGAAACTAACTTACGAACTAAGTAAAAAAAAATAACCATAGAGGGTCATGATGTTGCATTCATTGCTCTCATGCCCTCATACCTTTTTCCCTTAAAATTTCGTAAATATTTATACATCCAAAATAACTCTTTCCAATGAACATTTTTAATTTACTCTTAATAGAGACTTTGCTTAATTGGAGGTTTTTAAGATCATTTGGCATGGAGTTAAAAACCCCTATTGCCACATAATAGCTACTTTTTGCTTATTGTTTTAGAGATTTTTGGTAACTATATATTCTTATTGGGTGTTTTATTTGCACTACTTGTATATTTATCTCTTAAGTCGCTATAATGATATAGTATACACTCTAGTTCAAACATTTGCCTTATCGGTAGTGGTTGTTTCTCAATTAAACAGCAGTTTTTATTAATAATTCGAAGTATTTTCTTTTGTATATTTTGGATTTGGTTTAAGCAATTATTGTAAGCACCACCCCATGCAATTATACCATAGCCAACAATACTTTGAAATAAAGCATAGTATAACATCATTAGCGTTTTACTCTCCATAAATTTCTTTAGTTTAGCAAAAATAAAAATCAAGTATCTCGTAGTCTTCACAATGTGGTTAATGTGCTTATCCCATTTCATGTTATAGTCTATTATTAAGCCTAGATATTTATGACTATCAACCCTCTGCATAATATTATCGCCAATTTTTACATTTAGAGTGCTAGGCACACTATCACAGTAATTGCCGTATGCAATATATACAGTTTTGCTTACATTAAGTGACAGTTTATTTAGGTTCAGCCATATTGCTACCTTACGAAGATATTCGTTTAGTCTATCCTGAGCGGCAGACCACGTGTCATCACATGAAATGATGACAGTGTCATCCGCATAAGATAATATAGTGTCTTTTTGCATATCTATCAGTAGGTCATTCACATATAATATAAAAAATAGGGGTCCAAGAATGGTTCCTTGTGGCACTCCTATAGTAATTTCTTTGTACTCACTTCTGTAGTTGTTTATTTTAACACATTGTTTCCTATTAGATAGATAGCTGGTCAGCAATTTAAAAGCGTTTCCTCTCACACCATATCTCTCTAATTTGTCTAACAGTATATTATGAATTATGATCTACCGTATCAAAGGCTTTTGCTAGGTCTAGGAATGCTGTCATAATCGGTTTACTTTTATCTAGATTTCTATATATAATATTTGTTAGGCAGTTAAGAGCATCTTTTGTTCCTCTCATTTTCATAAAACCAAATTGCTTATTTGAAATTATTTTGTGCTTGCTGATAAAACTATATAGTCTATAGTATATTATTTTTTCAAAAATTTTTGCAAAGTTTGAAATAAGTGATATTGGTCTATAATTACTCATATAATTCTTATCTCCTGACTTATATACAGGTACTATGTCCGCTTGCTTTAGTACATTTGGCCATATTGATTGTTGTATACTTAAGTTATATATATACTCTAGAGGTTTTAATAACTATTTAGATAAAGTTTTGATAGTTACTGCATTGATATTATCGACTCCACCAGATTTCTTTTTCATTGCAATAATTATGTTCTGAATCTCAAACATATATGTCGGATTAATAAAGATCGAGAAGTTATTTCTATCTGGCAGTTTCAAAAGTTCAGAGTCCATATTTTGAATTTGTTTGCTTAGATTTATTCCTACATTACAATAGTATTCAGTCATCGCTTCCGCAATAGTAGTCTTATCATTTACTTTCCGTTCGCCAACCATCATACTATCCAGCTGAACTCCTTGTTTCTTTTTTCCCCTAATTTATTATTTATTATGTTCCAAAGCTGCTTTGAATTGCCACTTGTTTGTCTAATAGCATTATTTTCATATTTATACTTAGCATCTTTAATGACCTTTCTCAAAATTTTATCATAATTTTTATAATCTAATTTCAGTTTCCAATTTGTTGGGTTCCTTTTCCATATGTTATATAACATCTCTTTGGTCCTACATGATATTAATATTGTATTGGTAATACATTTTTTCTTGGGAACTAAGTTTTTTTTATCTTCATTAGTATATCTTCTATTAGTTGCTTTTTCAAGACAGCTTTGGATCATGTTTATCAATTCATATATAGCTTTATTAGGATCATTTATTTGTAATACTGAGTTCCACTCAACTCAATTAATCACATACATTTAAATAATTAATTTATATATAATAATACATAATTAGTTATCATGATACAGATTTGTAATAAAAAATAAATGGCGACATTTCAACCACAAAGCGTATACTTCTTTTATTTATGGAAAATTAAGTATTTATATGAAATTCAAGATTCCTCTATAATATATTCATATAAAGATAAAAAAATTTGTAAGAATTTTTAGCGATAACTCAGCCAATATTCACAGTTTTCATATAATAGTATTATAATAATATGGTTTGGAATACTGATGCATGTATAACAATAAATACGTCAATTTGGTAACCATCTAATTTTGGCGATTACTCAGCCAATCTTCATACTATACATATAAATATATATCTTAATATTATTATGCTGATTTGATGTATGTATAACGATAAATATATAAATCTTACAACAATATAATTGTTACGATCATGCAATCAATCTTTATATAAGTTATATTCAATAATATTAAGATTCGGTATAACTTTGTATATATAACGATAAATATATATTTTTTAACAATCTATCTTGTGGCGATCACTCAGCCAATCTGTATACTATACATATAAATATAAATTTTAATATCATTATGATATGATGTTTTGGAAATTAATGCATGCATAACAAAAAATATATCAATTTCGTAACAATTAAATTTTTGGCTATTACTCAGCCAATCTTTATACTATACATATAAATATATATCTTAATATTATTATGCATAACGATCATAAATATATAAATCTTTCAATAACATAATTTTTGCAATCACGTAATCAATCTTTATATATTTTATATTCAAAGTTATTAAGATTTAGTATATTTATGCTTATATAACGATTAATATATACATTTTTTAACAATCTATCTTGTGGTGATTACTTAGCCAATTGTTTTATTCTATATTGTCACATGTGTACACACGTCACGGGTTTCGAATTACTATAAGAAGTCGAGTAGAAGAGTGTAATGCGGTGGCGGCCGAGGCGCGACGACAGAGTGTCTGCCTTGCAAACCAGAGGATCTCGGTTCAAGCCCGGGGTCCGTCACTTTTTCGTTGCACTCTTCACTCGTAACAATATATTTTCGTATCATAGTGATGTTTTTGAATATTGATATTGATGCACGTTTAAAAATAAATATATCAATTTCGTAACAGTCAAATTTTTGGCTATTATTCAGCCAATATTTATACGATACATATAAATATATATCTTAATATTATTATGATTATTTGGATTCATGATACATGCATAACGATCATAAATATATAAATCTTACAACAATATAATTTTTGTGATCATGCAATCAATTTTACATATTTTTTATTTAATGTTATTAAGATTTGTATATTTTTGTATATATAACGATAAATATATAAATTTTCAACAATCTACTTTGTTGCGATTACTCAGTCAGTCTTTATATGATATATATTTCAATATCATTATAATTATTTATATATCGATGAAGTATAGCGACAACTATAAAAATTTAATATCATTGAAAATTTTAGCAACTTTCTAGCTAACTTTTATAATATTCATATTATTTTATATTATAATATCATGATAATGCTTTGGAATAGTCATATATATGTATGTATATGTGTGTGTGTGTGTCTCACATATATATATATATATATATATATATATATATATATATATATATATATATATATACACCATATATACAGTTTGAGGAGAAATTAGGCATTTAAGGAGCTCCATAAAGGGATCCTCCTTAAAGGATCTCCAAACCCACAAATGTCTAAGCTTAAAATCGATATTCTCATACGGAAACTCTGTACCAAGAACACCGGATTTACAACGACACAGTGTAAATTTAAATATTAACTAAAGTATTTTGTGAATTATGTGGCAAAAATTACGTATAATGAATAAGTTATGATGGATATTTGCCTAGCGCTTACATTGGAATTACGGCTAATGTAGGAAAAACAGTCTAGCTGAAGTGAATTAATGAACGCATCGAATTTGAAAAAAAATTTACTACGATACTCAGTGAAATAACAATGGGATTACAACGATACCCGGTATCTGTATACGTCGTTCGAAGTTCTTTGTGAAATCCGTTGCAAAATAACTAAAGTAATATAGTCAAGACATTTCTATTTTTAAGAGCACAATTTTATAATTTATTATAAATAACTTTGGCGCCAAAATTACACTATTATTCGGACAACATATAGTTTTCTAATGTAAGTGTATAAAGGGATGTGGGTACAATAGTCTTACACCTTCATAACTTAATTCGTAAATTTTATAAACAAATAAATTAAAGAATCGTTCAAGCGAAATAGCCATTTTTTTATAAGGCCTAAGAAACATTGCAGTCCCCACATAGCATGAAATCTTTCAAAGAAAGATTCATTGAAAGATTTTACAATAAAATCGCATAAACCTTGCTATGATGACTGCGAAAGATTGCAGAAATCTTATTTAAAAATATTTCAAAAAATAATAATAAAATCTCACAGAAACCTTACATGAAATATTATTTTACAGATCTTTAAATATATCACGAAAGAACTATACAACCTTGCAAGAACCTTTCGAGAAATATTTCAGAAAATATTGCTGCGTTATTTCTGGTATCATTTTTAGAAAACTTTTTACAACTTTTCAGCGACATTTTTGGAAAATATTGTTTGTCAATTTCCAAAACTGTTGTAGAACATCACAACAACCTCGTATAAATAATATTCGAAAGTTTCTACAGAAAGTTCATCTCAACGTTTCATGTAATCTACCGAGGAACCTCACAAAAACATTGTGTCAATAATCCCTGATATCTTTTTACAAAATGATAAAATATAACGTAAAATGTCACAGTAAACTTGCAAAAACCTTTCGAGAAATATCCCTCGTTAGAGAAAAGGATCTAAACGGATTGAAGTGGATTGTAACGGATTACAACGTTTTGCTTGTTCCAATCTGTTTCAAACCATAAAAGTAAATTAAAATCTAGTATTCAATCCATTCCAATACGTTGTAATCCATATCAATTATATGAAACATCGGTGTCAAGTCCGTTTAAATCCAAATCAAATTAAAATTAATTAGCTGCAAATTAATACTTATAAACATGTTCTATGCTCATAAAGCATTTGAATATATTTTAAAACATTTATTGAGCAGTTTGAAAAAAAACGATACAAATCCGTATCAATTTGTTTCAGTTATTCAATTTACAACCGAAGTATTGATGCTTATAAATATATACTAACGCTAAAAAATGTATTTAAATATACTTTCAAACATTTATTCAGCAGTTTGAAAAAAAAACTAAACAAATCCGTATCAATCAATCCGTTTCAATTATTTGATTTACAAAAAAAATATATTGATGCTTATAAAAATGTGCTAACGCTCAAAAATGTATTTGAATATATTTTAAAATATTTAATGAGCAGTTTGAAATTTGAATCGAAAATTGATCCGTTTCAATTATTCAATTAAAACGGATCGATACGGATTCATATCATATATCTGCTTTATATACTGTTTATTTTTATTGAATCCAATCTAATGCATTCGAAGTTGATTGTAACGGATTACAACGTTTTACTTGTTCCAATCCGTTTCATACCATAACTGAAAATAAAGATGTAGTGTATTAAGCAATTATATGACTAATATATATATACACACACATATAAATTATTAGTTAAATAAGCTTAACAGCAAACATTTCATTCATAGAAACTTATAATTTATTTTCATACATATTTGGCGGTATACATATGTGATGTCGTGTGATTTATTACATAAATTTATTCAAAACCTAAAAAGAATATAAACGTTGAAATTCAAACTCTCCCAAGAAGAATGCATTACACGCACCGAACAGTTTCGACACACGGCCGAATGCAGGCCACTGACGAATCAGCATATCAGCAATTTGGCCGAATGCAGGCCACTGACGAATCAGCACATCAGCAATTCGTGACGTCTTACGCGAGCGCTACTTTTTATGTATACAATTTCCGAAATTTTAAGTTTGTAAATACTACAAAAATTGCATTGCGAACGAAGATTTTAAAAAGCCTTGCATGTACCCAATTAAGCAGTTCGTATACAGACACGGGATCCGTACGCGTCGTCCGACAATAGACGATATATCAGTGAAAACAGTTTATTGTTATAAATCCAAATACCTAAGTTTTATTCTCACTATTTGTGAATAATGTTGTAATTCAATTTTATATATATATATATATATATATATATATATATATATATATATTCACATATAGTTAAATAAACTACATAGTTACAGTGAATATAATTCGTGTATCGAACGTTTTATAATCATTCTCTTATACCCAGCACGACCTCAAGTCTACATCTTGGCAACTGAACTCAAAGGTAAGTTCTTTCATTTAATTGACTAACAGTGAGAGTGTTAGGCGCGAACTAATACCGTTTACAGCCTTGCCACTACACTTATCATTACGTCCGTGACTATTTATTTAAGAGTAGTCAGGACGTAACACATACATAATCATTAACATACAATTATTTTCTTGGTTATTGTTAGGGTTTGCGTTTTGCGCTCTTTGATTCCACCTGCGCTGTGTCGATGCTGGAACTGCGCCGATCTAGAATTAAAGGTTATATTATGATATAAGAAGAATATTTCACACCTCACACACTGAACGAAATTCGGAAGCAAAAAGTTTTATTGATAGCGAAGTGCGACGCTCTGTTGGAGTACGAAACGCGCTATTTTGTATAAGCCGTAGCCTCACGCTCCGGGAAGCAACGGAGAGCGTTTTTCTCTATAATCCTTTCCGTTTGGTGGAAAGACAAAGCGATGCCATTCAGCTCATGTACAAACAAACTATTTTCTATAGATTCGAATCATTTACTTACCTCATCGGCATAGTAATTTTTATAAAATTCTGGCCTCATGATGCGGAATACTATTTTCTTTGGCTATAAATATAACCTTCACTTAAATCGGTGCTCGAAATCTTTTCGAATGAACACTGTTTATCGTGAAGTCGGCGAGACCACTGTTTATTGTGAAGTTGGCGAAAAACTAACTTCTCAGCATACCAAAAATCCGGAACGATAAAGACGGATCTTTTATTTAACGTCAAACATCAATACGGTTGACGGATTCTTTTACGAAAGGAAAATAAAATCGAAAAAATGCAGTTTCTCGTAGAAGGGAAAAATAAAGCATTAACTTTGCTCTATCAACGATCAATTATCATTGAATATGTGGATGCGTCCTTGGCGGTGGGTGAAACTGTGAAGTTTTTGTGGCCAGAAGATTCCGCAAAAGCCATCGAGTACTCTGGGGTTATCATTGCCAAAGACAGTAAGTTACTCTAGATACAATCTTGATTTAGTCGTTAAAACATTGCAATTAAATGACTTGTAAGTTTAGTTTTTTTGGTTAATAATCATAATAAAATCATTCGAGGTTATATGCTTTTTCTAAATACTTTACAATTAAGCGTGGTTGCAAGAATTTTTATTGAAACGATCAATTATTTTGTTATATTATAATTCGCTCATTGAGATTGGCACATGTAATCATCAAATAAATATGTACATTGTACATCTTGGACAGTGTTTTTGTTTCATAACTTTTCGGCTTTTAGGTCTGATATGGATTTCATGCTCAATTTTCTAAAATGATTTTTCTCTTTGTAATATTAAATATTGTCATGTTTTGATCATTTAAATATTATGAATGTACTTAAAAATATATTATATAATATTTATAGACTCTGTACACTACGATAACATTTGAAAAAATAATGACAAATAATTAAAACTAATAACAAATAAGATCGCTTATCACTATATGCATTTCTAAATAAAAAGTATTCTTTGATTTTTCAAAAATAACGTAAAAGTGAAGGAATTTTACGTGATTTGGTCGGGAGGGGGGGGGGGGGGGGGGGGGACTATCGCCAAAATGATTATATAATATAGGAAGAAATTAACAACTTATCGTCCAACTATTTTCTGTCTATTTTTCGTAAAAGATTCAGCTTAACTGGGTCAGAAAGTCTTGAGATACGAGGGTGAAAACGTTGCGATATCGGAAAATTAGTCTGTCTTGTAAGGGCTGTAACTTTGGCTTCGACCAATGAGAATGAGCTCACCAAAAAAGGAATTGAAGGCCTTTCTGAGACGAAAACTTTAAGAAATTTTTTTGCTCCGAAAGCCTCAAAATTAAAGTATGCCAGTACTGCGCGACCGTCCGTCCTATAACGCGAAATATGGTTAAATAAAGCCCTGAACCCCAACTTCGAGGACTTCGTAGATATGCTAAAACCCAAATAAACAAAACCAAAATAATTACATCTTTTTCTACTATATTTGGACTGTCTTTCCTGAAAATTTGAGCTAGATTGGGGCAGATAGACCTGAGATATAGGGGTGCCAATATGGCGATTTTGGAAAACTAGGCTGTCTTCCAAGGTCTATAACTTTTTATTGGAATGATAAATTTGAGATTTTCAAAAGGGAAATTAAAGATTTTTCCAAGATGAAGATTTTAAGACTTTGAGAGCTCAAATCGACTACAAAACAAAATGGCATGCGATCGAAGATACGCAAAAAGTGCAAAAAATGAGTGTTTACGTTTTGCCCTACAGAAAAGGCCCCTTTAAGTTTGAGGTTCTCAGACTTTTTTTGATAGAAAGCTGACGTTATAACAAGAAGATCCCTATTTTTTGGCTTAAAAATATTGATTAGGTAACCCTGTGCAAATGTTTGAAAATAGCCATTTTTTCACGATTTTCGTAAATTCAATAATTTATCACGGGAGCTAGGAGGCACCTAGAGGGCTAAAATTTTAGAAATAGCCGTTTTTTCTAATGTACTTTAACATACAAAATCGGCGGGCTGATTGGGGGCCCCCCCCCCCCCCCCCGACACTGATTTGACGAAATTTATAGGAATGACCCATATATATATATATATATATAGTAAGAATTTTTATTAAAGTAGTGTAATATTTCTTTAGTAAAAATTGTTACATATATAATAAAAATTTATACGTTAAGTATAGTAAAACTGACTTTGATCGATCTTAAAATATTCAGGTTATGAGCGTGTCTTCGTGAAAGTTAATTTATACTGTAATCAGAATTTGGGTTACTGTATATCACAGTATGCTATTATTTATTGATTTCCGTTTATTTGTTATTAATTTTAGTTTACATGTTGAGGTACTTAATATATCAGATATGAACTTTTGAACGTAACAGTTCTGTTTAGGTAAATGGAATGCACGCTCGTCTACCACGCTGGTGATCCAGGTTCGTTTCCCGCCGCCGACACAAACATTTAATTTAATTTCTTTGTTACAGAATAATAAAATAAATTAATAAAAGTGAATAATAAATTAATAATAATAAGTCTAAAGTGAATTAAACAAAGACAAAAAGTTAAATTTGAAATAATTCCATATTTATAAAAATTACTATATAATATAGTAAAATTTGCACGTATGATTTCAGAAAGATTTTTAGTAATGTTATAAAAACCTTTCATAAAACGTAACTCGAAAGGTTCCTGTGAGGTTTTAGCAATATTTCATGACATGTTTAAACATGATTTAAACCTATTGGTAAAGGTTGTAGAAATATTTTATAAATCCTTTCTGCATCATTACGAAAAACCTTTTACAAACATCACGAGTAATATTGTGAAAGGATAAAGAGAAAAAAATGCCTCTACATCAATCAATAGTAACTTATTTCCGATACAATATTGACCAAACAGATTTAACAAAAGACTGTGTCGTTCTAATCCCGTTGTTCTTGCTAAGCCGAGGTTTAAAAAACATTGCTCTCCTGTTCAATTCAACTAAAGTTATCGTCATTACAAAATTAGTATTATCTTATCGATACGTTAATTAAATGTACCAACATCTTTTCGAATCCTAACCGAACAAACTTAAGGACAAACTCTTTGTCGTCCTAATCCTAATGTATGAGTTGTGTTACGTATGAATGAGCGCAACTCACCAATATACTTACGTGTGCCGAGTTCCTATCGTAATATTATTTGATTTGTATTGTAATAAAGGAAATCCCTTTTGGCTACCGCAGACGCGGTCACTGCCTTCCGGGAAAGGGAGCCGGATAACGAAATCACTTAGACGGGGTTAAGTTTTAAAACAATTACTATAATGTATTTCACTCGTATTAGAAGAGAGAGAAAAGTACCTTTTACAATGTGTGTGTATGTTTATGTGTGTTTGTCTGAAGATGCACGCCAGCAGGAGGTTGCAGCTGTGGATCCTTAGCGCCTGGTTCCTGCGTCGGTGGTTCAGTACGGTCAGGCTGTTGATGGGCCGTCGTCTCCCAGCTTCTCTCCTTTATGGTAAACAAGTGTAGACAGATGGGCGCCTCGATGCGTCGGCTTCTTTTTGGAGACGAGAGGGTGATGCGCTTTGACGAACGCCAACACGTGTATCTCCGTTCACTATATGGACTGTCGATTTGGGCTAAGTCCCTTTAACTTGCGCACTGTGAACTCGTATTTATAATTGTTGTTGGTCTGGCGACTGGCAGCGATTCGGCTTGTAAAGCGACTTCAGGGAAACTGACTACGAGCACCCTTTTGCTCCCGGTCTTTATATACTAGATTTTCGTATTTTTCGTCATTCCATTTTTGGAGATGCTAACATAAGATTTCCTTGTGACACTTGCTCTAATGGAAATGTGACAGGTCAATTCATAAAATCTTAGTTTTATTACTTCTAATTTTGGGGAATCGAGCTTGTAACTAGCTCTCCCGCTGCTTTCCGTTGCCTGCGCGCTCTTTGAGAGTGCGCGCGTGAGACTTTCTCGATTATTTTAAATTAGAAAGGTCGTAACTAGCTGTTTTCTTCTTGCCGCCTGTTCTCGTGAATCTAAAATCGTCTGCCTGGATTTCTTTGTATCGCGATATTTTTCATTTTTATGTGTGACATCGTTGCGGAGTGTCGCGATATTTATGAGGTTCCTCTATTAGCTTGTTTGTTTCGTATTCTGGTCTATGTCTATTTTACTCTGCCATTTTTACGGTAGTCGGCTTAGATGCGTATTGGCTGCTGGCTCTTTAGTTTTATTTTGGTAAGGCATGATCTCTTTTCTCAGCGTGTGGTTGCTGCGATGGCGACGAGTCATGAGTGTATGTGTCTGTTTCAGTGTGTACGTGTGCCATTATTAATTTTTTTATTCTGTTTTTGTGCGTGTAGTGGAATTTAGGATTTTCTTACGCCTGTACTTTTCTATGTTTCATTACATTGCGTTTATGTACGTAATGGAATTGTGAATTCCATTACAGTTGGACAATAAACTATTATATCAAAGAGAAATAAGAAGCCCCTTTATCAATACAAAGTAATTTATTTTCGTTACAGAGGCTATTAACCTACCAAATTCAACAAAATACTTAAAACAATGTTGCCTCGAAGACTGTGTCGTTGTAATCCCGTTGTTCTTGGTATGCCAAGGTCTGAAATACATTGCTTTCGAGTTTAATGCAACTGATGTTATGGTCATTACAAAATTAGTAATTATTCATTTATATGTTGGAATAATGTACTTACATACTTTCATGTGTTACACAATAAACTAATATATCAAAGAGAGAACGATGCCCCTTTATCAATAAAAAGTAACCCATTTGTGATACTTAGGTTATTGACTAAACAGATTTAACAAAATACTTAGAACAATGTTTACAAATACAGGGTATCGTTGTAATCCCGTTGTTCTTTCTAGAGCCGGTTATAGAAAAGTTAATTATTATTTGGCTGCTTTATACGATTTGGGAATCAAGTCATCAAAGTGTAATACTATCAGCAAAGCGAGCGTTCTTAGCTAGTTGTTATCTATTAGGACATAGCCCTGTTAAAAATATGGATGACTATCAACTGATGTTAGCTAATAATCAGCTGGTAATCTGCTGATAATCGTGCCAAAACGTCAGCTGATTATCTGGTGATATTAGCATAATATTTTTATTTAAGGTTTGCGTACAATGACGTATAATGCTGTATTAAATGTCCGGATTTTATCCAAAAAGTACGCGAACGTACGTCAAAGTACACAAGTCTACAGTAATGTACCGAAACGTATCACAATCGTATGGTGATTTGCGTTATAATACTGTTGAAAAGTTCCATACAGGATCGAAATAATTGAAACAATTTATCAGTGTATTGCACACTAACCTCAAAATGACAACTTTATTATAGATTTCAAGGTGTGCTATAAAATATCGTATAACACTGTTGTGGGAGGTATTTATCCACCTTGATCGAGGTTTTTCGTACGAGCGAAGCGAGTGAGAAAATCGAGCAAGGTAGAAAACCATCTCCCACAACAGTTTTATAATATTAGTATATTAAAATTAAAATATTGTTTTATATGTAAATAGATGTACAGAATAACATATTTAATGCATAAACAAAATTATAATTATTACCCAAAATGCTTGAATTAGAATTAAAAAACCAGAATTAAGCCGTATTATAAAAGAAAAAGATTTTGCTATTTAATTTTGCTATAATGCAAAACTAACCAAATAAAATTTTTAATGCTGTCAAATATAATGATAATAATTAAGAAAAAAATGTTATATTAATCACCAATTAAATTAATTTAATTAATACTAATTATTATTATTGATTATTATCGATTTACTACTATGTATCATTAGCATTCATTTCCCATAATACCAGACAAATCAATTTCAAATTGTAATAAGTAAAAACCGAACGACTTTAGGAGCGAGATAAATCACACTAGTGATACAATAAACGACGTCATGTATTTAACAAACATAACATAATGATAATGAATATTTGCGTTTCGATACAAAACTACAATTAGGTTTTTCTAAGTTCAGTATGTTCAAAGGAACCGTTTCCAAAACAGTTGAAGTATTACAATTATATATAAATGATATACTTAAACTAGAGTTTAAAAATCAGTTTTATTCATTTTAATTGATTGTTAAATTTTATCACGATAAATTAATGCAAAGTATATACTCTTTATCACTTCGGACTTATAACAATGTGTTGCAGTCTTTAAGCATACGTATATTTGTAAAAGCAGTATATTTTTTTGCCATTAAATTTGCATTGTTAAGAAAGTAATTTAAAATTATTATTATTTACCACAAATTATTGTTGCACTGTAACTGTAAAAAATTTTACTACAAATAAATCACAATTACTCTCTGAATATTATAAAATTTTAGGATTTATTCTTAAAGCAGAACATTTAACTAGTACAGTCTGTCTTATCGATGATAAGAATCTTGTGTTTGAGGTATGATTACAATATTCAGCCTGTTTATGTCTCAAAAAGATGTATGCATTAAGTTTAAAAAAACTCATTTACACCATAGAAAGAAAAATTAATAAGAATAACATTATTAGTTACATTACCAACTACAACAACGAACCAACTACACTTTCCCTCCCGGAAGTGAAAACAAATATTAAGAAATACTAACAAATAATGAAAAATAATACGCAATACTAGCTGTTGGAATTCGGACATTTTTATTAATATGTTATAATTTTATAATTTGTTATTATTTGTCATTATTTTTGAATATTTATCATTATTTATTTTTATTATGAAATATTGATTATTATCGATTATTATCACTCATTATTTGGAATTAATTTTTCATTATTGAAAACAAATTTTTATTATTTATTTTTTTTTTTTTTGGTATCTTTAAAGAATTTCTTTTTATTAATTAATTTTTTATTGATATTTGTTATTTTTAGTCAATATTTTTCCAAAAATAAACCATACAAATAATATTTAGATTAATCTCTCTTTCTAATGTATGTAAAAATCTATAAAAATACAAATTGTTACTCAGTAATATGAAGATATTAAAATTAATTTACATTATTTAATTTAAAATATACAAATCTTTATTGTTTATTTCGTTTGATATTTACAATTAATCTCCGACAGATCCTCTTTCAACGGAAGTGACATTCATATTTGTCTCTAATATAATTAAAATGCATTGATTTTTCATGTCCTTAGGAGTGCATAAACATAACTTATCATATTCAATGGAACTTGTTGAATATGTTTGATATCTGGTATATCAAAAATTGATTTCTTATGAAGCTTGAAAAGATGATAAAATATTAAAATTTGTCTGTCGTCATCGTTATGTACTAAGCAAATGTTACTAATTACACCCTTTTTTCCACAATGTGTTTCAATCACTAAATTGTTGATTTTTAAGTTTTCCACGTAATTTTTTGTGACATATCTTCGATGTTCATAAATCAACTTTTGATAACTTAAGCTAGAACCAAAGAAATCTAATTGTTGTTCGATTTCATTGAAAATGTAGTCTTTACCTACCACAATCAGTGCTGCTTTATCTACCCTTATGCAGCTTTTAACTACAGGTTCAAAGTTTTGATAGAATTCTAAAACTCTGGATCCAACTAGAAAATATGTTGAAAACAGAGGTATTGATCTGTAAAAGACATAACGATTTGCGATTTGAACCGCTATATCTGTTGGACTTTTTTCTTTTGTAATAATAAACAATTTTGATTTTCAAAACAGAATGCATCGTGCAAATACAAAGGTCCCAGATTTTTTGCACTTCTTGAAATGTGCAATAACAAATGTACGTTGTATGTCATATGATCTTTTCCATACAAATTTTTAAATTCTATGACGAATTTAATTAATAAATCATTAGCAAACTTTATATCTTCTTGGCTGATCGAATCCCGTAATAAGATTTCAATACCACAAATTAATTTAGACAAATTTATTAAATATGCCGTAGGATGAATTCCGTCTAAGCATACTATACAATAATAAAGCAGCCAGCTACGCCACACAGATGCTTTCCACGTAAAAAAATGTTGGATTTATCCCTAGGAAAATACAGCGTTTTAAAATGTGAGAATTGATTTTATTGAGTTACAAAATTTGCGATGAGCGAGAGTTATTACTTATTCTATATAACGATAAGTTTATCGAAAAACACATCCATGAGCATACGCCACAATCACACCTTGTCTGATAGCTTAATGTTTATCCGGCAGTCCAGCTTAGATGATCGCGTAGATATTAGAGCTTCACGATATCGATACGATACGATATTAAGCAAATATCGATATCGATCTCGAAAAATATCGAGCGTCTTAATATCGTATCGATATCGTAAAGAAGAATATCATATCGAATCGATAATATCGATAAAAACATAATTTTTTATAAATTTTATTAAAAAAAGGAAAATATGTATTAAAATACGACTTTTAAACAATAAACAACACTATCAATTCCAAAAAGCTAAGCTTTCAAACCCCGTGTACAACAAGTTTTAGCCGACGACAATTAATAAAAATAGCTTAAACCCCTAAAACCAACCAATCTACGTACAGCGAGTTCAAATAAGACAAAGCGCAAATATGGTCACGAAATTCTGCCTGATATTCGCTTCGTTTAAAGCTGGTGGCGCCCTATAAGCGCCAGTCCTCCCCTCCAATGATGTGCACGGAACGAATAGTTATACTGCAAGAGGATAACGCGACCGTATTTGTGACGTCACACACATAAGAAAAATTCGTGTAGATTTATGATTGGAATTATTCTATATATCGGAAATAATAGAATTTCTTCACCTAAGTTCTCTATTACTAAAAATCAATAAACATCAATAACAAGATTCAAGCCAAGATTCAAGCACTGGTTTTGTTAACCTAGACACTTTTGGTCGTTCATGGTTTATGGTGCTTTATGCAGACGACGCGAAAAACAAAGGCGAGAGTAGTGAAAAGTCAAACGCATGCCAGTCTTCACCTGTCACTCGTGGAAGCCACTACACTTTTTATTTATCCTGCCTAGCAAATTTTTGTGTATTTTCGTGAATTACACTTTCATATTGTTTTACGAGTGTACGTTGTGTGCTTGATTGATGAATTATTGAGTATTAAGAAAAATAACAGTATGGCAGATGTTAGTGAGAATAGTGACAAAGAGAAAGTAACAAAGAAAACTTACTTTGACATTTTCAAAAAAGAAGAAGGAATAGACAAATATGGAACGTGTAAAGCTTGTAAGAAGAATATTCCAATGAAGAGTGGCAATACGTCTGGATTAAAATCTCATTTAAAATCCTGCAATCTACAAGCTTTTCAAAAACTATACCCAAACGAGAAAAAATCTGTAGCAAGTGATCAAAGAACAATGGACAGTTTCAAAACTGTAAGTAATCAATAAACACATCCATCTTTTTTTTCGAAAATCCAGTGTCGGTTATTTACGCTGTGTTAGCATTATTCGCAGAAAAAGATCGTGCAACGAGCGCCGCCGCGCCGCTTTAGCCCGCGCCGCCTCGGCCGCTGCCGCGCCGTGCGTTGTC
>QLSS01000761.1:5093-35732 GCA_024372645.1 Trichomalopsis sarcophagae | reverse complement strand
ATATTATGTATCGAATTACATATTTACAGTTATTTTGTGTTAGGGGTTGTTTACCCCCTTAGGGGTAATATTTATGAAAACACCGAAAGACGTCAACTAAATTTTGTTATTAAGGATGTTTAAACATTTTTTCAATGTTTTTTAGTCGGTTTAAACGATTTTATTATAAAATTATGCCAAAAAATATATGTTTTCAACCCCTAAAAAATAGGGGATGCTACCCTTACTCTTCAAATCACCATGAAATACTTGCTCTTTTTGTAAGAAATAACCTCCAATTTGTTTCATTGAAAAATTTTAATTTTAAGCCGAGATATTTAAAAAAAAGCTTTTTGGGGGTTAACTTTAGAGGAGGTTTTTACCCCTTAAAAATGAAAATTAGCCGATAAAAAAAAATACGTGTCTCTTATTTTTTCATGTTCTACAACATATATGAAAATCATCAAAATCAGTGAGTTCGGGTTGGGTACCTTTCCTTGTCAGTCCTCAATTAAACATAATGATTTTTTGTTTTCCGTATTATAAATAAAATAATATGATTGTAAACTTGACTTTTTATAAAAACAAATATTATGTTTCTTCAATTTGAGATCTGAACTCTGTATTTTCTTTGAATGTGTCACTGAACAAAATTGTTAAATTTATCTACAATACAAAATAAAAATTATCAATTCAATAAAATTATTAAAAATAAAATTTTGCAGGCTTTTCATGATTATTTGTATGTACTTTATTAGTATTTTTTGAATTGACCAAATTAATTTAACAATTTACAATCTGTACTTTGAAAGAATTTAACTGATTCAACTATGTATTCTATTTTTTATTGGATTATCAAAGTTTGAATATCTAGAGCCTAGCTCATTGCTATATCTAATTCAATATACAAAGTAATTTGCATAAATTTATCAGACTTATTGCTTTTATCAATCTTATAAAATTTCATTTATTTTCAAGCTTGATAATTTTCTCTTTTGTTTAAAGCTTATTTTGTTTTTTATTAGAGATTATATTTTTGACTTTATAAGATCTAAAATATCAATGAGCCTTCTGCCTAAGCGAATACTTAGTCCCTTATTGAAAAAGGTTTCTCTCAGACGATAATTTTCCAGATTATGTTGTTCATACTTAATTGTCTTAATCATCAGTAGCGTAACAAGGACCGTTACTTACTCCCTCTGATTTTATAATTACGGAATTTATTGTAATTATAATACAATTGTACAAATTTGCACATTAAATATCAAACTTTTCAGTATCATCATTGATTTGAAAATCAATTTTGAGTTCATACGTGCACTATACCACGTCTTAATTTTTTAACGAGCTAACTAGAATTCGCATTTGGAATTTAGAACAGAGATATTATCGGCTTTAGGGTCTTCCAATTTCTTTGTCGTTATTGGTCTCGGTCTTGACCTCTATCAAACTTAGACCTATCAATCTTATTACTCGTTATAGTCTGATGAGTTATTAATTTTACA
Organism: Trichomalopsis sarcophagae; assembly: GCA_024372645.1. Taxonomy (NCBI): domain Eukaryota; kingdom Metazoa; phylum Arthropoda; class Insecta; order Hymenoptera; family Pteromalidae; genus Trichomalopsis; species Trichomalopsis sarcophagae. Next base: position 34,248 of record QLSS01000761.1, on the reverse strand, counting down.
TTCCGTATTTCGAATATAATGACCACGCTGACCATAAAAGATACGTAAAATCAAGCCTTCTCTGACATTCATATTCTTAAACAAACTTTTCGAGCCGAGCTTTTCGGGTGAAGACAACCATAATGAACATGCATTGCACATCCTTGCACCCAAAGCACATTTTCATTCCTTTGTGCATTCATCCTTGAGATACCCTTCACTGTTGAATGAGTAAAGTGTCCTTCTCAAATGAAATTACGTGGTTTATTTAAGCTCAAAAAGTGTCATCCCTCTGTCCAGCTCATACTTTTAACTTCTTACGAACTGTTTCCAGTTAAATATTGTAATATTTAAGAATTTATCAATAACGATTTATAGTTGCCATTTATTAAGAATCTGTGTTTCTCGTGACAGTGATTTCAGAGAATGTTATTATTTTACTTTTTGTTTCAAACATATACTCACCCTGACGAAAAAATCACGTGATTAATCGCATGAGTAATCGCGTGATAAATCACTTGAATACCCACGTGATATATCACGTGTAAAATCACGTCAGAAATCACTCATAAAATTTAAGTAATTGTTTATATTGAAATAAATTGTTTATTTTTCATCAAAATAATTATAAAATAGTTGATGATATTGATAATTTAAATAAATAAATCGCAAAAAAATAGAAAAAAAATTTCCCATGACATGTTGCACCTGACATATGTAAATATAGAAAATGTTTGATGCTTTCTACAGTACTATTCAACTTTCATCATTGTTTAATCAATTATTTAAACAATTTCAGTTTCATATAAAAATATAATTCAATCTCTCATTTTTTTCTTAATTTTAAGGTGGTTAGGTCCCCTTAAGCTTATTTAGAAAGCGCGGATGCTTTATATCAAATTATTAAAACAGCCAACCTTAATTTTTTATATCTGATTTTTATTTTAAAAAAGCAGTATCTATATTATCAAAATCTAAAGGTAATCTAAAAGTTCTATGACTTGTCATTCCTTTTGTCAATAGTATAGAAGCAATAATAGTCTAAGACATTGATAAGATACATTTGTTTAATGAAACATAATAGTGTATCAAAGTTTTGTATAAAAAAGTTGTTCCTCAACCTCTGGGACCATCAATAAAATAAATATTCAAACAGCTAAATATTGATACAGCAATACACATGCAATAACGAGACTAACTTGCGCTGCACAAAGTTTGTAAAAAGGAAACAAGTGTCATTTTAAGGGTTCATACGAGCTTCTTTGTTCAAGCTATTTTTTGGTAAGACATTTTTCACAAAATCCAAATTTTAATGTTCTGGGTTCCATACTGCATAACCCTTGGTGACACTTTATCACAACACGGTTTTAACACTAGCACGATTGATTATTTGCGCTTTAAGTAGTTACTTCTCATTTTTATAATAATACACATACAAACTAACCTCACTACTGTAAAATACGCAATTTCACGACCAATACAATAACTGTGACATATTTTAAATGTAGGTCAACGCCTCCCCGTAGGATAATAGAAAGTGAATGCTAGTTCAGAGGCAGCGAGACAATAGACTGCAGGGGAAGAATGGAAGCCCCTTTTAGACTTATCAGGAAAAGGAAGGAAAATAGAGAGAGAGAGAGAGAGAGAGAGAGAGCTCACAAAACGGTCGACAATTAAATACAAATTTATAAATAAATATATAAATTTAAAAAACTCTTTAAATTGTTCATTCTATTCTCTCGGATCACAATTTTCTATTTCTTTAATTTTACTCCTCAATTTTACATAATTTTCATCATACGCTTGTTGAGCACAAAAATATACACATTCAACATTTCCATTTAAACAATATCAGCAAAGGAGTAGAGTACAGGCAGAGACAGGAGAGGAGACACTCGCACTCACCCGTGCATTGAAAAATGAGCCGCACGAGAAAGAAAAGGCGACTATTGACGGAAGAAGAGAGCGCAAGTAGAAGATGCATACGCAAGCCTCCGTATACATGGTGTACAGACCTCCATCACTTGCACAACAAAGGGCTACTGACAAAGGAAGGTCAGGATGCATCGGACTTGAGTACGAACCATCTAGAAGTCATTGTCAGCCTAGAAGAAAGAAGATGCTATGCATATCGTAGAGGGGCATGCCAAACAAGGAGATATGCGACATGCAAGCCCCCTCATTGGTCGAACGATCTTCTCATAGTTACTCCTATGTGCCAAAGGGGAACCGCGAAGAAGCTCGAAGAGATAATCAGCCTCCATGTAAGGAAATATGCAGCTTTGGAGGCTCCTGGTTGGCCGTCTCTCTTCTCACACACGCTCAACACCGGAATGCAAAGGGGGTGGGAAGGAGGATTTTGGGCATAAAAAGCCAACGGCATAAGGCCCAAAAGAAAAGTAGTCGTCGGAAAATTTCCAAGCGTTGAAGCTCTGCCCGAGCAGAGATCGATTTTAGCAGGCCGAAGCCCTCCTCGAGCAGGGCCCGATTCCCGTGACCTCACCAAAGTTCTAGTATTGTATAAGGATATAATTTTAAGTACTACCGTATTGTCCTCTATCTGAGAGTAGTCTGAAGTGTAAACCGTTTAACAAAAGGATCGAGAAAGTCTGAAAATTTACAATAGACCTAGCGCTAGTGAGCATTTGCATAGAAGGCGCCAGAATTTAGAAAAGAGCGAAGGATAGGGAACAATTATACGCGATCTCTAAGAGTCACCTCAGCTTATCAAAAATTAGAAGCCAGTTTAGTTTGGGCCGTCGCCTAGAACAGTTGTCTCTCTCTGTTCCCTCTAGACCGGGAAATTTTTATAAGTGTCTATTTTCTCGTTTATAAATTTTGCCAACTTGAGTCATAGCTGTGACAACCGGAAGTGTAATCTAGTATCAGTGAAATGAAGCAACAACGATTTCAAAAGAGGAATTCCATTAATATTAATTAAACAATCCTACAATCCTGACTGAATTAAATCAATCCACAAGAACCATTGCGTTGGTAAGAAAATATCTTAAGGTCATCAAAAGAGGTCTGTCATCAAATTAACGATACGGAAGGTCAGCGGCAAGGAGAAGCCACGTTCATTGGTCAATTCCACGGTCCTCAGGAAAAAAAAGGTAAGTGTATTAAAATAGTAAAATGCAGATTAGGGCTCTTTTTCTCTCTTTCTCTCTCACAATATGATTAATCGCCTTTACACTTTATTGCTCGCTCGCACGGCATTTTAACGTTCTTCCTTACTCCCTCGCTCAGCAATTGCCGCGTTAAACATAGTTCTCGGCTAGATTGCATACAGCCGTCCTTCAGGGTCTAAGCAATCGGACACCGGTGGGGCTAATCGTAAAATTGTATTCGCCTATGTTCATGAAAGCCCATCTTTCATAAGTTAACAATCGTTGTGCATTGGTTAAGGTTGACCTTATCTTTTAAATAAAACAAAAATTAAAAGATTTCATTAGATGGACTAATATCTGTGCAGTTTAATGCATACACGGACACAATTAGATCTTCCTCATATTATTCTTGTTTTCCTCTTTACACATTATACAAACACAGACCATAAAAAAGCTTATAAACATTAAAATACATAAGATCCTTAGAACAATACGCACAATGAAAGTATGCTAATTTTTAAATCAAAAATAGGACCCATGACTGATATAACTATAATAAAATTCTTTTTTCTTTCGAGATTGACCACATACTCTTCACAGAGGCATCGTCAATGCCCCATCTGGGAAATGTGGTAATGACGGCATACAAAATAAAGTACTTATCACAAGTAATTGCACATGACGTAAAACACGGCATATGCAAAATAGAGCTTATTCCACACTAGACCGAAATGGTCACTTTTTGTGACAAAATGCAGGGCGAAATAGAATATTTTTTCCACAAATGGAATCTGCCGAAAGAATGCAAAATATCTAGAAAAAATGACAAAATTTGTAAGAAAAATTTTTCCAATTTCGAAAATTTTTGAAAATTTTCTACCCTGTTTTTCATGCTTAAATAGTAGTCTTTTGGTCCATAGTTTGACAAAATACTATATGTAAAACAAGACCAAAGTAGATTTTCCCGGTCTGCACCCTTGCGTAAATTCTACTCGCTCGAGAATTTTAAATAAATAACATATCGGTATGAAAAAATGATAAATATTTATATTTATGTAATTTATTTGGTAGTTAATTAGAAGTAAAGTAAATCTATATAAATATCAAAAACACAGTAAGATTGGTCTTGATGTGTCAAACGCTGTGAATGATAATCTTTGTAGAGATATATAGCAAATATGTTTATTTGTATTTACAATCTAAATTATTATATGAATCAAATGCGCCACATATGTATGTTTTACATATATCATTAGTAGTAATCTTGAGATCCTAACCAGATAAAAGAAATGCTGCGATATGTATGAATATTTTGGAGATATCTGTTTGTGAATGAAAAATGACGATAAAAGGGATGCTGAAAATAATCATCTGTGCAGATATACGTGAATACATAGAGCAGTCGTTATTTTACATTCAGAAACAAATATCTCTCAAAAACCAAATCATATCTCAAGACGTAATCTGCAGATTTGGTCCACATGAAAAAACTGCTGCAAATAATCGTTTGTGCAAAGATGATCTAATTTTTTTTAAATATCTGTTTGTGAATATAAAATGACGACTAATCTATCTATTCATGTATATCCTAAAACGTAATCTGCAGATTTGGTCTGGATAAATGAGATGCTGCAAATAATCATCTGAGCAGATATGATTTAGTTTTATAAAAATATTTGTACGTAAATGTGAAATAACGACTGCTTTATGCATTCACGCATATCACAAGACGTTATCTGCACATTTAGTTCGAATAAAAGGAATGCTGCGAATAATCATGCGTGCTGATACGATCTGGCTTATTTAAAATATTTGATTGTAAATGATAAATGACAACTGCTCTATGTATTCGCGAATATCCTAATACGTTATCTGCAAATATTGTCCGAATAAATGGGTTGCTGCGAATAATCTTCTGTGCTGATATAATTTGAATTTTTAAGAATATTTGAACGAAAATGTAAATTAACAACTGCTCTATGATTTCACGTATATTCCAAGACGTAATCTGCAGATTTTGTCCGGATTAAGAAGATTCGGCGAATAATCATCTGTGCAAATATGATATAGCTTTTTATAAATATTTGTTCGTAAATGATAAATGACGACTGCATTATGGACTTACGCCTATCACAAGACGTACTCTGCAGATTTACTTCGGATAAAATGAATGCTGCATATAAGCATCTGTTTAGATATGATTTTGTTTTTCAAATGTATCCGTTAGTGAATGTAAAATGACGACTGCTCTATGTATTCAGATTGTAATGGCTCATTCAGAGCGCATTCTCAGAAAGCCAGCACTAGACACAGGATTGAGGCTCGTCCCCAGGTCCGCTCTCTCGAGATACGGCCCTGCAGACCAAACTATGGATGGATAGTTTGGACTAGCGCGTTTCGGGTGCGCGCTATCTCTCTCACTCTCATGCTCGACGCGCCGCTTCGGTCGGCCTCCGGTTCTGCGGCTAACGAGTGAGCGCGGCAGCAGCATTCGTCATATGGAATTTCGTTTCTGCGTCGCTGCTTTGAGCGGCTAGTACTCGCCGCTGAACTGACCGCGCGCTAGCGGGAGCTCCGCGGCTTAGTCGGTATCCCCGCAACCTTCAATAATAAATAATCGTTCCTCTCCCGCAATTACGCAGACGAAGAACGATGTAGTTGCATCCAGCTCAGGAGAGCTTTTGGTAATATTCTCTCACGAAGAGAATACATCGTTTTAATCTAACATTTATTTTTATTTATTTTTTACATTTATTTTATTAACACCCGGGATTAAGTCATTCAGACTAAACCGAGGAGAACACTTTGTGATCTCAGCACAAACATTAACAATCTACCCTGCCTCCTAAGGGACCTAAAAGTATAGCTTCGTGCTATCTGACTGGGTTAACTACGCCAAAATTCAGCTCGGTTGTCCTAGGACGCTCATCGAATTCTCTCCACGACTTCGTTGTTCTCTAACCAGTCATTATTAATTCACATCAAAATAACACATTTATTTCGATTCACGATATCACTTCAAAATCTTTCGCTTCTCTTTATCCTAACAGTACAATATTTTATCCAAACAATAGAACAACTTTAACCGTGTCTCATAATGCAAACGTTTTGTTTTATTTCTTTGATATAAATACGCAGCATTTTTTTTTCGTGTGTACATCTCGGACCCATATAGAGGTTAAGACGTCTTTCAATGCGCAGAGGTGATTACACGGTTGAGTACGCAAACAACGCGGGACGCTCGTATTTCACCTCATACATGCGTTATATGATTTTCGACACAATAACCGAGAAGTTACTGGTTTCATCCCTAAGTTCCTAGATATTATTTTATTCAATACAAGACAGTTGGATAAATGCTAGTTTAATAATTTGTGGAGCCCGTGCCTGCGGCTACGCGTTTCATACCTTCCGAATTTTCTGTCGAGTTTGTAAACTAATCCATAATTTCGTATAATATATATTATTTTCACGATACAATAAATAAAATGAATAAAGGCTGAGAGCCAACCTTGCTTTTTACAACGTAAATATGCGAGTATTTAATTACCTGGTTCCTATATGCACCTCACTCTACATCACAAGTCTTCGATATTATAAGAAATTAATGTAATTATTTATGAAGTCGATCTCACAATTCTATCACTATTTCTGCAACATCTTATTAGTTTCATTACAATGAGCCAGATCGCGTTTATTACTATGCCTATTAATTTTTTCTTAAATCAACAAATTCGAATATTTTCGTAGAGTCAATTATAATTATTATCATTATTCTGAACGAGGATACCGGCGGTACAGCTACTGGGCGAGCTTCGAGTAATCAGCAGAAATTGTGGATCTTTCAAGATATATCGCAAGACGTAATCTGCAGATTTGGTCTGGATAAATTAGATGCTGCGAATAATCATCCTTGCAGATACGATCTCGCTTTTTTAAAATATTGATTGTAAATGATAAATGACGACAGCACAAAAGAAAAGATAGTGACTAGTTCTGAACGCATGCTCAACGCCCAGATCTGTGAAGTTCCATGAACACGAAATGCATGAGGAAAGAAGATCAATTAATTAGGAAAAAAAAACTCCGTTTTGAGCTGGAATTTGTTAATAGAATTGATGACACTTGTGCAGATGACCTAGCGCGCACTGACGTACTATGTACTATAGGCTCTCGCGCCTCTATGTATTCACGTATATCGCAAAGACGTAATCTGCAGATTTAGTTTGAATAAATGGATGCTGCGAATAATCGTCTGTGTGGATATGATCTTGTTTATCAAAGATATCTGTTTCTAAATCAAATATGACTGCTGCTCTATGTATTGACATAAATCCCAAAACGTAATCTGAAAATTTGTTTCGGGTGAAAGGTATACTGCGACTAATCATCTGTGCAGATATGATCTGGCTTTTTAAATATAACTTTTTTTGAATGTAAAAAGACGCATGCATTATGGATTTACGCCAAATGAAAGGGATCATGCAAATAATTATCTGTATAGATATAATCTGGCATTTTAAAAATATATGTTTGTGAATGTAATATGTCTACTTCTCTAATCCAAGACATATGTGAACGATACTTTCGCTAGATCGGATGAACTTTCAGAAAAGTGTCAAGCTTACTAAGCTCTTAGGTTCGGCAGGTAATTCTCTTGATAAATGGGCTGCTAACCATCCAGAGCTGCTTCCTCCACAGATAGGCCCAGCAAAGGAGATTGATATGGATAAATCGGTCAAAACACTCGGCTTTCACTGGAATGTCTCTTCTAGCTGCCAAGACGAAGGTTTCTCCGGTAAAGACGGTCAGTATTCCTAACTTAGAGCTCTGAAGGGCTGCGCTTCTCGTTAAGCTCCTTTGCCACGTTAGGAAACTCGATTTTCTTAGTGCTACTCCGGTTTTTGCTTGGTCTGACAGTCAGATTGTACTCGTATAGCTTCGAAAGCATCCTCGTCATTGCAAGACCTTCGTTGTAAATAGGGTGTTGTACATTTAAACCGAGTTTAAAGGAGAATCCGGCGGATTTGGCGACTAGAGATTCTGGACCAGCGGAGCTAGCAGGGACTACTCTGTAGTGGCAGGGACCTAGCTGGCTTTCACAAGCTCCGAACGAATGGCCACCGCCAGCAGAAACTCGGCGAGCGCTTAATACGAAGAAGTTGCCGTCGGAACCGGAGCTGTTGACCAGATTTTCTTCGTTGTCTCGCTTAATTAAGGTAGTTGCGTTTACTAGACGTCCTATTCCTAATCATCGTAGGCGAAAATAGGCTCAAGAACCGCTTCCTGAACTTATCACGCTTTTGGAGTTGGTAGAAGCTCGCAGAATTGTTATTCGTTTATCGCAGGCGAGCAGTTTTGCAGTCGAGATCGAAGCGTTGAAGGCTGGAGGGAGATTGCCGAAAGGCAATCGGCTCAGTAAATTAAATCCTTTTATTGGCAAGGACAATATTTTAAGAGTAGGAGGTCGACTGCCTCACTCAAGATTTTGTAATTTTTGAATTCAGCTCTCAGTCGCTTGTTCGTGTATTCTGCTCATCGACTTTGCTTGCATGGTGGATTTACTTTGACTTCTAGCTTTCTGATGCAGCAAGTCTGGATTGTGGGCAGGAAGCAGTTGGTCAAGTCCATGATTCACAAGTGTGTGACGTATCAGCAGGTCAAACCTTAATCAGCACAGCAGTTAATGGGAGATCTTCCCGCCGATCGAGTGCATGCTAGTAGGCCGTTTTCGATTTCAGGTTTAGACTACGCTGGTCTCATTCAGGTTCGAACAACTAAAGGTCGTGGACACAAGGCGTACAAGGGGTACATCGTTGTCTTTGTTTGTTTTTCCACTCGAGCGATTCATTTGGAGCTGGTGAGCGATCTGACGACAGCCACTTTTATCAGTGCGTAGAGTCAATTCGTTGGTAGGCAAGGGGTGTGCCAGAACTACAACAATAACGCCACCAACTTCCATAGAGCAGACAATGAGCTGAAGGCGATGTTCCAGCGGGCGTCGGATTTTTATCAAAAGGTTGCCTCGGTTCTTGCGAATGACGAAACGGAGTGGGTGTTCATTCCTCCTAGCGCTTCACATTACGGAGGTTTGTGGGAAGCTGGTATGAAGTCCGTAAAGCACCACTTAAAGCGGGTCGTAGGCGAGCACACTCTCACGTCCGAGGAGCTTTCGACCGTTCTCGTTGAGATAGAAGCGCATCTGAATTCTCGTCCATTAGGGGTTTTGACTTCGGACATCGATGACCTCCATGCGTTGACAGCCTTTCACTTTTTGACAGGAATGATGATTCATCAGAGGTGCCTCTGAATCCTTTGATTCGTTTTCAGTTGCTCCAGCGGATACGTAACCAGTTCTGGGATCGTTGATCGTCGGAATACCTCCTCCAACAGAGAATTTTTGTGTACGTAGGCTCGTTCTTATCACGGGTGGTTGTTATCCTCCATCCAAATGGCCGTTAGGAAGAATCGTTGAGGTTCATCCAGGTCCAGATGATCTCGTCCGTTTGGTTACACTGAAGATTTCTACCACTTCTCTTCGTCGTCACGTTGCTCGTCTTTGTCCGTTGCACATCGAGGAAGAGGCTAAGAAGACTTGAGTAGGTTCCAGGTGGTTGGTTCGTCTGTTAGACGAATGGGGGCGGGATGTTCAGTTCGTTCGATTCGTTCAAGTAGTGTAGGTGTAAATTTAGGCTTTTTGGCGTGACTCTTTCGGGGCGAGCGAACAGCGCCAACACCTTCTGTTGCCCTCGTGCCAAGCATCAGTCTCCCTGAGATATCGGGGCGTGCTTGGTGCGTGGTTGCGGACCATCTTTTCGCTCCCCAGGCCCGGCTTCCAGACCTCCAGGACCAGAACGAAAGCAGTGGCGGACTACGATGAGACCAGCTCAACGCCCTCTTCAACCGTGGTTTTTGCTTGCGTCTTTGCGATAAGAGAGCTCTCTCTGCGTGCGGAAAAAGTACCTAGCGTCTTTGCGTTTTGCGTGCGTTCTTTCACATGAGTTTTTCTCTTTTAGAGTCACTGTTCTCTTTCTTTTATTTGTATAATTTCCTTTTCCTTATTTTCAATAAAGCTTACACTTGCTGAGGCTTTTCCCTATAAACCGTGAGGGATTTTACGCCAAAGCAAGTGCTTTTTCTGTATCGCGAAAACGTGTGTGTTAATTAAAAAAGAACCCTTCACTCACTCAACCCTATCCTTTTGTCGGAACTCACTCTGAGTTCTTTCACTCATTCTAAGATTAATATTCACATATTAATTTCTCAATTTCTCAAAGCAAATGACGACGTTCTTATCTGGACTATTAAAGCATATGATTTTAATTATTAGAGTTGAATTATTACAATATTTATGTGGCTAGTGGATTGACATCATTGCGATGCAGTTACTTAACGACATTTGTTATTTTTAAAGCCTTATAGGCTTTATGATTTGGTCTATAAAAGACAATAATACTACGACAGCGTCATTGGATAAAAGTTATTATTATATGGAAGTTAGTAAGTCTCATACTGTTTCTCTTTTCAGTTGAGTGATAGCGGAATTTATTAAAGAGACAAATATCGTCATTATCCGGTCATTTGCTTTAAGGCTCATATCAATTAAATTTAAAACATTACTTCTAAGAGAATAGTGGTTAGTTGGTACTGAATTCATTTACGTGTAATATGTCAACATTATCCGGTCTAGGCTCTTAATTTCTCAAAGTAAAAGAGGACGTTATTATCTAGACTATTTAAACATATGTTTTTAATTATTAGAGTAAACTTATTATAATATTCATGTCGCTAGTGGATTGACGTATAACTGTTCTGATAACGTCATTGCGATGCAGTTACTTATCAACACCCGTTGTTCTCCAAGACTTATGTGCGTTATGATTTAGTCTATAAAAAACAATAATACTACGCCAGCTCCATTGGATAAAAATTATTATTATACGGAAATAGTCGTCATTATTCGGTTATTTGTTTTAAACCTCTTATCAATTAAATTTAAAGAATTACTTCTAAGACAATATTGGTTAGTTGGTTCTGAATTGGTTTACGTGCAAAATATCTGCATTATTCAGTCCAGGCGATCTATATCTCAAAATAAATTATAACATTATTCATGTCATTAGTGGATTGACGTATAATAGTTCAATTTAGTTATTTTCAAAGCCTTATGACTCATTATTATCCGGTCTGTAACGTGCATAAATATTATACTGACGTCTCTAGATAAAAATTATAATTATCCAAATTCGTTAAAGCGAAACATGTCGTCGTTATCCGGTATTTGATCTAAGCTTCCTATAATAAGATTTTATAATATGATTTTTTATAAAATACCGATCAGTTGGTACTCAATTAGCTTCCTATAGTAAGATTTTATAATATTATGGTGTAATGTCTCACGTTTATACACTTTAGCATTTACGTATATATATATATATATATATATATATATATATATATATATAATATACATTTGTTATATATATATATATAACAAATGTATATTATATATCTAGATATCCAGTCATCCATTCAATTCAAGTATCTCTAGTAACAATAAAGCTCTCGAGCTTATGCTAATTCTCGCAAATAAATAATTATTTGTAAAACTCGCGCAGCCCGTATCTCTATCAAATACGGTCTTTACAATGGTACTAAATTCATTGACGTGTAATATGTCAACATTATCAGTGCTAGGCTCTTAATTTCTCAAAGTAAAAGATGACGTTATTATCTGGACTACTAAAGCATATGATTTTAATTATTACAGTTGAATTATTACAACATGTCGTGTGTGGATTGACCTATTACAGTCCTTATAATGTCGTTTTGATCCAATTATTTAACTAAATTCGTGATTTTCAAAGCCTTATGTGAGTTATTATTCGTATTATTCGAATTTGTTGCATTATTAGAAATGTAACGATTGTTCGACTGATTAAAATTATTTGCGCGATTTCCAAAACGATCATTGTTATTACTGTTGACATTACTCTGATGATTACTATAGCGATTTTGAAAATAATTATTCCCCTCTCGTGGTCTTTCAAATCGATTATTATTAGAGGTGTTAAAACTGGCGTCCCGAGCGAAATTATTGTAGCGGAAATTTCTCCCAAATCCATTCGAATTATTATCGCGATTATATGATTGCTGCCTATTATCCCGATTATTTGTACTATTGAAGGACGAAAAGCGGCCATTATTGGGATTCCAATTTGATTGTTGAGGCCGACTATTATTCAATTGTAGGCAAAATTTTAAGCAATTCATCGCAGCGTGCCCAACTTCGTTACAAAAATTACACATAATCTCTGGTGTAGATTCTACAATGTTTACTCTCCGTGTTTCCTTCGTTTTTAATCGCGAATCCTCCCGCCTCGAACCATCGTCGCTTTCTCCGGTGTATGCAAAATCCCTGGTATAATTCGGGTATAATTCGGGAGCGGCAAATACCACGTCTAATCTACCCGCAAATTTCGCTTGTTATTATTGCCAGAAACTAGGTCATGCCAAACGGAATTGTTTTAAATTTATAAGGGATACGCAAGAAGGAAATTTGCCGACGGGAAACGATCACGGCAATCCTTGTGCGAGCGGAGAGACTGCCGCTTCGAATGCTAGCCCGACTCCCGAAGCCCAGAGAACGAGTACATCCTCTACGAGACAACAGTAAATCTGAATCAGAAAAATTGCGCGCCTAATGTTGAGATTGATATTAAAGAATTAATACGTCCCGCGATTTTCATGTTAGATACGGGATCATCGCAGAATTTATTAAAAATTTCCCATGTTCCGATTTATTTACCTATCCGATTTATTTACCTATCAATTCAAGCGAAATAATTTTATTAAGAGGAATCACCGCATCCACGATCAAAACGTTGGGGACAATAACAGTTAATTTCGGCGGATTAAATATTTTTTTTTACATAGTTTCGGATAACTTTCCTATAAGAGAAGCGGGGATATTAGGCAGTGATTTTTTTCAACAAACTAACGCGAAAATCTGCTACGAAAGAAATTGTCTTGAACTAGCAAATGCAGAATACCCTTTTATTAATGATCTACAAATTCTTTCGAATGACGATTATGGCGACGATCGAGGAAGTGTAGAGAATAATGTAGACGAGAGAGTCGTATCGGAGAGGCTCTCGAGGGAAACCGATACAATAGGTTTGCGAGACGACCATACTGAACAGACCGGAGATAATTGTGTCGGAAATGCAACGTCTTCGAGGGGAAATGGAAAGTTAAATGATGTTGGAAATTGTTTTGATATAAATGGTTCAGTGGCAAGTACCGAGACAACCACTCTACGTAGATGCGAAATCGTAAATCATGCTTGTGTAAAGGATTTAATGGTAGTTAATATTGAGGGTTCACCGAGCCAGGCGATCCGGGAAAACAATTTTATTACGGGGCCCCTATGGAATAAAAGGGCTGATTGTTCTAATGATTCCGAGAATTTTGAGGATAGCCGTGTTGTAAATTTCCAGGAAGTGAATGAAGCAACAGGCATATTAGTTAATGCAAAGACGATTACGAAAACGTATGACGTTGACGAGAATGTCTCGCCGCGGAGTGAAATTACGAGTGTACTTGACACGAAAGTTATCATGTTCAACGACAGTGAAACGAACGAGAGCCAAGAGAATGTTGCAGCCGATTACGAGGAAGACAGAGATTTAGAAAACATATACGAAAGCGACACAGTTTTAGAAGTAATGGAAAAATATGAAAGACTTTTGGGACGATTGTACTTGAGAGAAGTAGAGTGTGAAGAAGGCATTAACTTTTCACCAGAACGATCATGTGCGATCGATAACAGACTCAAAACGGATATGTTTAATGATATAAAGCGTTCATAATCTTATGAACATAAAATGCAATACGGAAATAATGAAACGAGTATGTCTGAGGATCAAAGACATGACAAAAATAAATAAAGAAACGAAAAGTAATAGTGAATCACGAAGTACAGTAAGTAAAGATAACATTAATGATTGGAGTAGTTCTGTGGATATGTCATATGTTGTTAATGAGAAGAAATTTGTCGAAAATTCAACAGATAGCGAACGATCTGACAACGATTCTTGCGTTCAGCGACGGCGCAAAACAAGGAGGAAACTAGCGCCAAACTTAAGGACTTCGAGAATAAACAATGAAATAAGGGAATTGTTAGCTGCCAACGTAGATACCTCAGACACCGAAGTCGAGGGTGAAAGTGAAAAACGCCATTATACAACTAACAAAGGGAAGGACGATAGTAAGAAACTTATGGAGATGAGAGACTCCGAGGAGAAAAGTAATGAGTCCCGATCGAGTGGGCTTATAAACAAAAGGCATCAAGTGACCACAATAGTTTTGAGAGACGGCGCCAAAGGATATTTGCATGACACCGGAATGTCGAAAAAGCGAAAGAAAGTTCGCTTTTGCGAAGAAGCAGAAGTATTTTCTCCAGACTATTTCATGAAAATACAAAGGACGACAAAGGAGATAACGATCAAGTGGCTACGAACGAAGGTGCATTATCAAAAGTTAACAATAATCACGAGAATTCAACAGCGAGAGGGACACCTGCGACCACCAATAAGGGAATGTTAAGAACGGGAAGTAATGTCGGGAAGTCAACCGTGAACATTGAAACATCGCGAGAGGTAGACACTAAACCCATGTACACGTTTGACGCCATGAATGAGGCATTAAACGAAGTACTCGTATCAGAGGAAACGAGTGGGAGGAATTTCGATCTCGCAGAATCTTATCGAGAGAACGATTACTTACAGAACATTGAGCAATATTTACACGAATGTCAAGAAGTGGAAAAATTACTTGTCGACGCACTAGATATGTGCAACGGACGAGACAACGGGGTGCAGGGACTCTGTGTAATTAACAGCGCTCCAATATGTCAGGCCATCGATAGGACCGCCCACAGGGTCATGGTCATAAATCCCGTAGAAATCGAGCAGCCCCGCTGTGAGAGAGTCAAGGCATTATTACGCCTCGATCATCTCAAACCAATAGAACGGGAAGACATTGAACAACTTGTTAATATGTATCATGAACAATTTCATTTACCTGGCGAAAAACTTACGACTACACACATAATTCAACATCGCATTCCGACTATTGATAATCGTCCTGTCAACGTCAAGACTTACTTACCTCCTAGAGCGCACCGAGGTCCAATCAAGGAGAAGATAAAAGAATTTCTGGATGGTGGACTTATATCACCCTCGAATTCAGATTATAACAGCCCACTTTGGTGTCTAAGAAAAAAAGACGATAGTCATGGGAATCCGAGATATCGAATAGTTTTAGATTACCGAAAATTGAATGAAGTAACCGTAACCGACAATTTTCCTCTCCCCAATATTCAAGATATTTTTGATCAGCTCGGTGGATCCACATATTTTACAGTCCTCGATCTCGCTTCCGGCTATTACCAAATTCCACTACATCCAGACGATCGTCATAAGACTGCGTTTACTGTAATGAACTCCGGATTTTATGAGTGGAATGTTTGTCCGCAAGGTCTAACCTCTATGCCTGCTACCTTTATGAGGTGCATAAATCGCATAATTTATAACACACCAATGAAAGAGGAGGAGAAGCCTGAAAGTGCTCTCGCCGTGTCGCCCGAAGATGCGAAGGAATTGGACTCCGGACCGCTGGACGTTTGTGTATATCTCGACGACATCATAATTTATGCGAAAACGTAGAACATAATGATAAATTCGCGAGGCTACTGAGAAGATTAAAGGCCGCCAATTTTAAACTATCGCCGGATAAATGTGATTTTCTCCGCACAGAAGTAAGTTTTCTCGGGCATTTAATAAATAATCAAGGAATTAGCCCGGATCCTAAAAAGGTGGAAGCAGTAAGAAAATTTCCACGTCCAAAAACTGTTAAAAATATACGACAATTTCTGGGATTGGCTGGCTATTATCGAAGATTTATTGATAGATTCTCCAAAATTGCTAAACCATTAAGTAATTTACTTAAGCAGAATGTACCTTTTGAATGGAACGACAAAGTACAGGAAGCTTTCGACATATTGCGAGAAAAATTGTGCAAAGAACCTGTGTTAATTTTTCCTGATTTTTCAAAACCCTTCATACTCACTACCGACGCTAGTTTGACCTGCATCGGAGCCATACTTTCTCAAGGTACTATAGGGCAAGACCGTCCTATTGCATATGCCTCTTGCGTACTCAACGACGCAGAGACTCGGTATGACACTTACTCAAGAGAAGTACTAGCTATGGTTTTCGGAATCCGGCATTTCCGACACTATTTATTAGGTACGAAATTTGTTGTCTGCACGGATCATTTGCCATTATGTTGGTGGAAGGACTCACGGGATCCAGATTCCCGCGCAACACGTTGGCAACTCAAGTTGACGGACTACGATTTCGAAGTTATTTACAAGCCAGGAAGGATAAATCTGAATGCAGACGCTCTTTCTCAGAATCAGATCAAAGAAATTACGGATACTGTAATGCATATTAGCGAGAGCAAAGAGGACAATAAAGAAAATCGAATCGAGCTCGATGAGCAACAGGCCGCAGAATCAGAAATGATTGAATCGACGGGTCGAATGACGCGTACACGCGCCGGAAAGCTAAGTAGGTCGGATTATCGAGACGCTCGTAGAAAGCTTCCCAACACGAGAAAAGGGGCTAAGGAACTTAGGGGGAAGGAGAAGCCGAGAGAAGACACTGCTCCACATTATAATAACTCCGGAGGAGAGGATGTCGACTCTCAGGTAGTCGAAAAATCGTACGACTTTCCTATCAACGCACAAGAGGCAGCAAGATCAATAAATACTAACGATGGCGATATTGATAACGAATTGATAATAAATCAAGCTGCAGTCAACGCTTCATTAGAAACGACATTCGACACTACAATGACGGAACCTGACATGCAAAAGAATTCTAAGAGCCATGGCAAGATTTTTGCGGAAACTCGGGAACGACTAACTATGCGCAAAGATAATTATTTATATTTCTTATCCTCTATGCACCAACCATGCGACCAAGGAGCACGACTTTTGGAGAGTCGGCAGGAGTTGCCACGATTACATCGATTAACTGTCGGAGAATTGAGAGTAATGCCAAAGGGCAATAAACGACATTTTATTATTGTATTACGAGGAATTAGTCTCTGGGTTAAAACAATTGAAAGTGATTATTGTAAAAGAACAAATAAAATCCATTAGTATTGCCAAAAGCGTCACTCTTGAAAATGTATTGTGGAACGATGTAACTAACAAGATTCGCAATACATTATGCGGATCGAAAGTCAAAATAATTATTTGCAAAGGTACTATTACGTATCCCCGTCTGAATGAGCTGCCAAAGATAATTGAAGAGGCTCATTGTTCTACGATAGGGGGACATAAAGGGGTGAATAAAACCTACAAACGTATAAAACAAAATTTTTATTGGGAAAATATGAAGATCGATATACAAATGTTCATCCGAAAATGTCTATCTTGTCAATTAAAAAAATTGGTTCGAGTAAAGACAAAGAATCGAATGGTTATCACGCATACCCCTGTACAGCCCTTCGAAAAAATTGCCCTCGATATCGTGGGACCATTTGAACGTACTGAGGATGGGCACGATAATATTTTAACTATCCAGTGTTGTCTAACAAAGTATTCACTTGCAATCGCACTTAAGGATGCAATGGCACGATCCGTTGCCGACGCACTGATAAAGCGATTCATCTGCACTTTTGGCGCTCCTATTGCAATCTTGACCGATCAGGGCACTAATTTTTTGAGTAATTTAATGAAGCGAGTAGCCAAGAGATTCCGAATTACGCCATTCAAGACAACAGCTTTTCATCCACAGTTCAACGGGTCTCTCGAAAGGAGTCATCATGTACTTAGCGAATATTTAAAACAATTCATTTCGCAAGATGAACAATGGGATCAATGGTTAGAAATGGCCGCTTTTTCTTATAATACGTCAGTGCATGAAGCCACACAACATACGCCGTACGAATTAGTTTTCGGAAGATTAGCCCGCGCCCCATCGAGTGAGCCGCTCGAAACCGAGGATCGACTTCCAACATATGCCGATTATATTGTTGAACTAACAACAAGGCTGAACAATATTCAAGAAATAGCACGCGAGAAGCTAATAGCAGCCAAATGGCGTGCGAAGTACTATTATGATAGAAGTGCAAATTAGCAAGATTTTAAAGTCGGTGATTATATTTGGCTACTCAAAGGAGGAAAAATACACAAGTTAAAAGATCAATACAAAGGCCCTTATTTAGTCGTGGATATATTGAGTAATGGCAATATTAAGATACAATTAAAGCCTAATAAATATAAGGTTGTACACATGAATCGAGTGCGAATATCGTACATTGAGTCAGGAAGGAATTAAAGTATCATTACGTCTATATTTAATCATGACCGTCAGTTTATATATAATACAAAATTTTTTTTTTTTTCAAATCTAAAGAGAAAAATCTTTTGAACTTTAAAAAGTGGTGTAATCAAAATTATCCCGAAATTTTGATATTACGAGAATCTAATTATTAAAGTAGAATTAGTATTATAACGCAATCAATGTGTCAAAACTCAATATTGTTAAATAAGGTTTGAATTTTTTTTTCTTTTTTCACTTAAAGTTTTGATATATAAACAGACTTGTTTTTTCCTTATTATATAGAGATTCGATATTAGAAAGTACAGTTAGGAACTTATGTATTAAAATCGAGGAAAATTCTTTTCCTACTTAACATAAGGGAAAAATCGAATTATGAGCAGTAAGGATAAGAATACAAAGAGCGTCGCAAATAGGGAAAAAGTATAAGGGATCTAAGGAAGGAATAAGAACAGCAACATATAGAATAAAAAGACAAAATTATTATTGCACACTGGAAGAGTAAAGAGAATTTATTGGTGCAGTGACATAGCCATTATATTGTAACAAGAATGACTCCGATAAGATATGATCGCCTCAGAGTCTGTGCGAAAAAAACATGGACGAAAACGAGAAGTTAGGATCGAAGCGAGGCACCCAGCGCTGAAAGAAAATAACTATATGATAAAAGAAAAAGAGGGTCGGATCACCAAGGAAAAACACAATTGACGAGAGAGGGAGAATGATCACTGCGCTATTCGCAACAAACTCACCCTGTGCGTCGAGTGGAAGAGATCCGAGGAGGTAAGAGAGGGAAAATGACCACTGCGACAGTCGTAAAGATTCACCCTGCGCTAAGAACAGGGAGGGATGTTGGAAGACGAGAGAGGGAGAGTGACCGCTGCATTGGTTACGGCAGGCCCATATTGACGATATGCGGAAAAGTCTTAGGGGGAAGTAGCATTACGGTTTAAAAGTCAAAGGAAAAAAAGTTCTTTTAATTCAACTAACAAAAAAAAGAAAATATAATAAATTCACTTCTCTAGAAAATGCTAATTCAACTCACTTTGATCAAGTAGTACTTCTGGAAGAGACATAATAACACTGAGAATCTTAATCCTGCTTTTATATGTATATGCAATTTTCTTCTCATCACTAAATTCATGAATATTACGTATTTATACATGCTGTTCGAGGAAAATTTAAAGGATGACATTGATAACATAGTAGTCTTAAAAAAGGAAGAAAGAAAAAAGGGGGGTATTGCTAATATTTCAATCCAAATAACCCTG
The DNA here is from genome assembly GCA_024372645.1 of Trichomalopsis sarcophagae. NCBI lineage: Eukaryota > Metazoa > Arthropoda > Insecta > Hymenoptera > Pteromalidae > Trichomalopsis > Trichomalopsis sarcophagae. Next base: position 14,472 of record QLSS01000761.1, on the reverse strand, counting down.
GTAGGAGATTGGCGATAATCGCTGCTCAGTACCCAAGAAACCAGCGATATCCGTTACCAAGAATATCGATGGATATATCGGAGAATTCTAGAGAGAAACCCGGCAGAAACATAGATATCTCTATACAAATTAATAGAACAATTATAAAGCAAATTCTTACATAAAGAATAACAATAGTGTGTAATAATAATAGTCGAGTAATTTTAAATGCAGTATTAATAATTTATAATTAGTAAATTGCACATATAAATAGCAGTATACTTATAGCAGACTGTCACGTGATGCTTCAGATACTACACATGCACAGTTTGAATATAAAGTTTATGTTCTATTAAAATAAAACTATTTTCTTATCAAAAAAAAGAAATAAAAGTTCAAGTGTATACGAGTAGACGACATAGTCAGTAATTGATAATTTATTGTTTTTAAATGTTGCTTTTTGATCCCAGAGGATGCTTTCTATGATAATGAAATAATATTTTAGTTCAAGATAAGATTGTTTTCAACTTACTTTTAGAGACCTATTGGTATGACTACTTTTTCTTATATAAATATGAAAATTGTAATAGACGTTTTTAGGTTGTTTTAAAATTTTAGTTTCATAAAGAAATTCGAAGAAAAATATGCTTTTAATCATCCTAGCCTATCCGTTGAATGATTACGTCGATGTTACGGTATATTTACGTCTAAATTTACGTAATAATAAGCTTCATTCATAAATTTCATTCCTTCTCTAGAAACTACCGAGAACGCTATATGCAAAATTCATGTGACCAATCATAGGGTTTCTGCCTAGATTCGAAACCGAGAATCTGCCGATATCTTCCAGATCTGGCTTGTTTCTAATGATGAACCCGGCAAGTTTCCTACCCGGAAAAAAGGGGTGTATCATTGAATCAAATAGTAATCAAGCATGATTACAGCAAAAATCTATTTCGTAGAATTTAGAGAATATAAAAAAATAACACCAGTGAGAAATCCAATGAAGATTGCATTAAACTCTATGTCCAATTTATTGCATGAGAGAACCAAAATTAGCAATGATGCGAAATAATAGTTAGAGCTGAAAGGGGATAGTAACATGGTGACTATAATAAGGAGATACGCGAGAGACTAGAGTAGAAAGAGGAAGTGAATTAAAAATAATTCAAAATTATATAGGCGAAATTTAGAGCATAGTCGCGATTAAAACCAGATTGATTTTCCTCTTTTATTAGCACGGGATGTCAATCTACCTACAAAAATTACGGATGGCAAGATTGTCGATAACCTATGGCGATAAAGCAGAAACGAGGCGAATTCTGGAAAATTTAGCGCCAGCAATGCTGCCAAATGAAATGGCGTTAATAATTTATCAAGCAATACTATCCAAGAACTTGACCGTAGTAAGATATTGTCTTGATGAATTATATAATTCGAATCTTTTAAGACATTGTACGTGGAATGGGACCAATTTATTACATTTAGCAATTGAAATGGGAACGTTGGAAACAATAGAGATTTTATTAGAACGCGAAGTTTACCCCATAAATGCAGTAAATGCCAATGGAGTGAGAGCTATCGCTCTAGCCTATGAACAAAATGATTATAGCAAAATGAATTTATTATTACAGTACGGAGCCCATTTATACGTCCGAGGCTATTATACCAGGTACATTAGTCTGCGTATTTTACCCGAATCCACAACACAGTACTTAATACTTTGTCTCGCGCGAGAAGAAGTAGAAAAGAGGTTCGTTAATAGAGACGATATTCAGGCATTAAAAATATATCACCCTCAATTATATCAGACATATTTGCATTGTCGAGCGGAATGGGTAGAATTAAGAAAAACTAAATTTGTCGAAAAAATATCTTATAGGGATTTAATCGAATTCCCTATACAAACATTTCTACATTTAAACAGGACAGTACAATATAGGGCGAAAGAAAAACGCGATCCATCTTATCTCTTTCCGATATATGGTGCAACCATTGAATTAGCTTTGAATAAAATAAGGGAAGAAAGGGAAGAGTGGGAGGCAAAAGAAATCTTACTCACTAAAATCACTTACGAATTAATACCATTTCCGATAGTCGAAAAAGTATCTTATTTTCTTTGTATAGATTAAATTATTATCCCTTTCAAACCAAAAGATTTTTTTTCCTCCTTATAGCTGAGACAGAGACTTTTAAATTCAGCATTATAAAAATCATATTGTGAGGAGATAGCATAAGTTCGAGATTATTATGTTGAAAAGAACGTGCCCGTAAACTACATATAGAAAAAAGGAAAGTCAACAATCATATTTTATTCTACAGATGGCTAATTCGCTGCACAGTCTAATAAGTAGATGGATTCCATTCGTCTTTAATGGATATAGAAACAAATTACAAATAATAGATGAAGCTATCCATTTGAAAAAAATAGAGGAAGCCAAACTATTTATAGCTATTTTAACGCCGTTCTTAAATCCCGAAGATATGGTAGAAATAATCGATTCAGCGATGTATAGTGATGAAGTAGATCTCATCAAATATTACCTAGAAATGTATCCAAATAAAAGCCCATTACGGTTATCAGATATTCTCGGAAGTGCCATGCATCATAAAAAGGAAAGTGCAATAACCATTTTACTACAATATGATGTAGATTGGTCCACACCTACTACGTGGAGACTTCCAGCCATTTATTTAACAATAATTCACAAACGTCTGGATGTACTAGAAAGACTAGTTGAATTAAAAATAAATCCGAACGCAAGCGGGAACTGGGGACATGCGTCTATGCGTGAAGCGATCGATTTTCCCGACGACAGTTATATTAGACTCCTCTTACAAACGAGTTCCCAATGCGATTCTAGAAAATGTTGCATATTATTTGAGTATAATGAAAAACTAGAAATAATCAATTCAGAAATTCCGTCACTTCAAAATTTTAATTATTTACACGTTATAATCATCCTTTTTAGTCCATTACAAGTGAGGCACCGCAAGCCAAAAGCATGAGAGAAATTCGGACAAATGACAACCGAAAAGTTGAGAAGGAATCTAAGGTCAGTACCCCTTTCGCTCTGACCATGCCCAAGTTCAATCAAATAGAAAAGATTGAGACGATAAAAACCCCAATTTACCATGGATCAACCTCAACTCTTCGAAGTGGAAGATCTAACTATAAGAAGGAGATAGCTCGTATTAATCGATTAGAACAAGACTTTTCTGTAAACGAGTATATTAGCGCATTGAACAAACAGCAATTAGCCAAGGCTTGTCAATTAAATGACTTATTGTGGCAAAGTGACACTGAGACCGTTTGGCGATTCATATACGCATTTCTAAAAAAATTAAGCGGGGAAAAATTAACGTATTTTTTAGAACTCTCGACTAAATATATGAATCGTTGGGAGGAAAAGAATCGCGAGGGAGAAAATTTAGTATTTCAGGCCGTAAAGGCAAGAAACGCTAGGAGCACCAGATTCTTTCTAAAAAAGGGGTCAAATGGATCGGTAATTACTCGAAAGGCGACCGATTTATTTTACGAAGCAATTGCCAGGGGAGACGAGAAAGTGTTATACGTCATAATTGAAATGGGAGTCAAACCATCAAAGAATGTCTGTCCATTCATCATCGCTCTAGAAAACAAAAAGGCAAACTTTATACCAATACTGTGGACTCACGGATTTAAGCCCAGTGACCCAGTAGAAGCATTACAAAGTGCCATTAGAAGAGAGGATGTATTGGGAATCAGATGGCTTGTAACGTGGTAGTTCGACTACACGTTACAAGCGAGAATTTGCGCCGCGAGGCACCGACAACCGCGCAACGTGGCAGGTCGAGCCACGAGTAGGCGCGTAGAGGGGGGAGTAGTTCGCGTGGGGAGCGCGCACAGCGCTGGCCCCGCGACCATGTGTTGCCGCATGAGGAGAGCTCGTCCTCTTTCGCTCCGCATCGCTTCTACCGATAGGACGCCTACGCTCCCTCCTAAGCTCTCGATCGACCTCGAAGCAACCGCATCTGTGCCCCATTGCAGCTCACCTTCACTCCCGTTATCGTAGCAAGTAAGTAACAGTGTATTAGCGTGCGAACTAACTAGTGCGACTGTGCCTCGGGTGAACGCGACGCGACACGGTTAGTGTGACGCGATGTATCTCGACGAACGCGGTAATGGCGGCGAGCCGAGTGTCGTGAGGACTCGTCGCCTGTTGCGATTGATGTAAGCTCTCGATCGTTCTTGCTATCGTTTCCTTGACGCTACCGTTGTCTTTCATTCAAGCTACCGTTTGCCTGTTCCACGCCCTAGCTCTCGATCGTTTTCGCTATCGTCCCCTTGACGCTACCGTTATTCCTCATTCAAGCTACCGTTTGCCTCTCCCACGCCCTCGCTCTCGCACAAGTCCTCGCTATCGTTGCCCAGGTAGAGCGTATATCTCCTCGCTATCGTTCTCCTCCCGTATTGCACCTCCCCGCTATCGTTTCCCTCGCCCCTCCCGCCACTCCAACCAGCTACCGATTACTGTACACCACCGAGCTACCGTTAGTAAGTAATTTAGCGATTAGGTTAGGTTAGTCCTTTATCAGAGTACCGTCAAATAATTCTTAGGATGCACGAGCGTGTGCGTAAAGTACGAGTGAGTACTGGGTGTCGTCGCGCGGTCGTGTCGAGGTCGTCATATCGTGAATGGTTTTCGGGAATTAAAAATAAGGGAGCGGGTTTGCACGATGCGGTGTATGGAAAAATAAGCGTTTGATGGGTCGGGGAATCGCATAACTCGCGAGAGTACGCCGCGACGGACGCGCTGGTCGTCGGGGCCGGTAGACGACCAGAGAGGCGAGGCGGGTACTCGCCCGCACCGGCAAGTCGGCGGGCGGCGCGCTGACGAGCGTGGGGTTGGCGTCGATTGTTCGGTGGGCGAGAGTGATCTCCCCGGAAGGAGATAAGACTTTCTAAAAATTGTTGCGGGGCTGCGTGCGTAAGTTCGCTTCCCCTCACGATGACCTCGACCGGCGGTGTGGCGCACCGCATAATAGTTAATTAAGTCAGCGTAGTGCCTCTGGATTGTAGAGGCCGTAGATTCTCGGCGGGTTGCCATTGGTTGTCAAAAGAATAAATGAGAAATAAAGACGACATATCATATCCGCAGCAAGCTTTAATGAGTTTTATAACCCACGACCCTGTTCGATACTCTATCCGCTCCTTGAGCTAGCCGAGCTCAACTCCCGCGCCGCCGGGACCCAACACACGGTGGCGCTCACACGGAAAGGGGATCGCAGGATCCTCGGCATCTCTATGCCTGGCGCCCTGGGCCGAGGCGGCCCGCCGCCGTGTATGCAGTGGGGTGTGACGGCGCACGAGACTAGATTTAGGGAGCGCTGGGCTGTCGAGCAAACCCCAGCGTTTCAGGCTGTACACTTGAGAAACACCCGAAGGACCGATGGGATTTTTGCATGAAGCTGTAAGGCAAGGAGTGAGCGTTGAAGTGATACAACAATTGATAGATTTAGGCTATGATTACAAGGAGCGTACGCCTCACGGAAGAACAGCATTACAAATAGCCATTTCCGGGAAACACGAACACCTAGTTAAATATTTGATATATCGAGGTGCGGATGTAAGCGATCATGTTGACAATGACGGGGAAAGCAACCTTTTCCTAGCATTGCGAATGCAAAATATATTAGCCTCTATAATGTTATTACAAAACGGTGCCTCCTTACAAGAAGTCAACGGAAAGGGGTACACTATTGTCTATCGAGCCGCATTAGACAATGACGAGGAATTACTAGTGTTGACTTGGAGATTCGGAGCACCATTATATGGGCCCACCGGTAACCCCATCCTTGACCCAAGAGGCGGGAATGAAAGCCAACGAGCAATAGTGAGGAGAATGGCCTTGATAAATCATTTGAAAGGTGACGTACATCCAGAAGATATGGCTACTATAAACTCACAAGTAGCACTACTTTCATACTATCATTACTGCAGACAAGTACTTGAGCAAATGCGCATCGAGGAGAGGCAGAATACCGGAAGAAGAGGAATTTACAGTCTACTCGTCGGACCCCGAAGGGATACTGTTTTCGAGCAAGCCGTCAATGAACAATTAGGAGATCTTCAAAAGAAACTACTGGATAAGAATTTAAGTATAACTTTTGGAGAAGTACAATTGCGATTACTGGAAGAAAGCAAAAGTCCAACAAGAATCATACCTGTACGACAAGAAGACATAGTTCGATTATTATATAAAGATTGTGCCATAAGGCAATGCGTATTCAATTAGGAAGTATGTTCAACAATAGAAAAAAAAAATGTATGCGTTAAATATAAAGAATTAAGAAGAATTAATTATTGATATTGATTAGAAGAAATATTTATTAAGAAGAAATTCGATTTAAGTAATACCGAGACTATGAAATTCTTGACTCAAAAACCTGTGTTAATAAAGTAGACTACGTATCAATGCTGAGCGTAGGTAGAGAGTGCTTTCGAAGGGAAAGATGTGTAAACATTAATCCTCGAAGACATGAAGCTTATTGTAGAAATTAGTTAATTATTAAATAAGTAATGCTTACTAATCAATTAATGCTGAAGAATGAATTATTAAGTTATGCATATATATAATAATTTCATAAAGTATTATAACAACTACAAGTAAATTGTAGTAGATTTGAACACCTACACACAATCAACATTACAAACCATTCAAGGGTCGCTTTCCCTTTCAGTACACGGACAATGGACACGGGACTATATTTCTTAATACTGATCTGGAGCAGTCTAGTTTGGAGCCAGAAAACCACACCCACTGCTATCTCAGATAATGTAGCACATACCGCTGGACTGTATTTCGAACGATTAAATGAATTACGATTCATTAAAGCGAATGGACATATCTAATCTATCTCGATATGTATGAAAATCAATTTAACGATACTGATATAATGGAAATTATCCAGGCAGTGGGAAAATTTTGTTCACCTCGAAAATTTTGCGGAAATCGAGAAAAGGAAGTCGAGAAGTTAATTAGATTACTCAACCGCGTACAACGTGGAAAAGATGATCTTATGAAATATCTAGAAATATTACAAGATGATTTTACGGACGATCAAAAATCTGAGTATGACAACGAAATTACAGACTTAGAATCAGCCGATACATATTTTAAATACGTACAAGACGCGAGAACTCACGTAATACGTAGTAGTCTTGACGGATTCGAAGCAAAAAAGAACGCGAGTCATGAAGATACTTTTAGTGAATTTGATCGGAAAATTCGACAATTATATAGGATTCAAGACACGCAAAATACAACCCGAATTGCTAGTGAAATTCTACAAGACATCGAAACCCAATTACACTTATTTCAAGAACTTTTTGACGGTGCATGAGAAACGGTTCGTAGTTTAAGGACTAAGCAAATATATCCAGGCCTTTTAAATTTTCATGATTTGCAAAATATAATAGATCAGACGATACAGTTAAACAAACCTCATAAATTCCCTCTGGAGAAATATCACACATAGATGTACTCGGATTTATATCATGTATAAAAGTGGGACGTATTAATGATCGACTATTAATTAGTATCAAATTTCCTCTGATATCAGAATCAACTTTTGTTATATATCGAGTCCAAGCCTTACCGATTCCAGTAAGATTAGATACCACTAACGTTGCGACAGTATATGTTGAACCTCGATCACCTTTATTGGGAGTGTCAGAAAATGCCAGTTATGCGTTGACAATAGAACAATATGAGCAATGTATAGTTGCCCCGGATGGAGTGTTCTGTCATCCCATTCAGCCTATTCGTTCGGAATTAGAAAACGCAAGTTGCGAATTTACATTACTGTATCGAACAGAAGACATCGATTATAGACAATGCAATGTGAGATATAGAGATGGTTTTGTGTCATTTTGGAAAACTTCTAATAAAAATCAAGTTTGGATATTTTCTCTTAGTGAACCAAAAGAATTACAAGTCCTATGTAAGAAAAGACGGGAATATTTAACAATTAACGCTACGGGAACATTAAAAATAAAGTCGGGATGCATAGCTATTGCGGACCGGTATCAATTATCATCCACTATGCAGGTTACAGATCGTCTCGCGACAATAATATTTCCAAAAGTCGACCTAAGTCTTGATGAAAATAATTCTTTAGCTGAAATTTTATCAAAATTAAAATCAGAATATTTAAATGAAACTTATCAAATAGATCGGAATAAGGATCAGTCCTTTTGGGAGTTAGAAACAAGAGTAAATTCAGTAGAATCCTCGGAACAATATGGAGGGGGCGTTAAAATTAGACTTTTAATCATAATTTTCACTGCTTCAGCAATCACAAGTCTTTTGTCGGGTATAATATTAGCAATCATCTGTTTCAAAACTATGGAAAACGGGATTAAAAGGAACGGATCCGAATTACGAGTACATTACAATAGGAAATCCGCCGAGATACACGTACCTATTGATGAATTGTTCGATCGATATTATTTGAATCAGCTTCCCGAATTAAATGTCGCTTGCTCAGTGGAACCACCCACATCAGCAGTATAAGAAATAATAAGCCCTTACACTATACCACACTATCGAACCCAGAGAGAAAACACAGCGACACGAATCACTGACACATAGAAAAAGAGAACCGGCCAGTTTTGCTGTTTCAAAAATGGAGATCGCCTAGTATCTGATCTTGGCCTTCGGGATAATTGGACAAGGCTCAGGGAGTCGTTTAGCAGGGTTCGATTGTGGAGAGCAACTAACAAATTTGACAACTACAGGGTGATTCTGAAACAATACAACATTTTTATACCATCGTAATCAGCGCGAAAAACTGAGTCTAAGGGAATTGGTCCGGCAAATTTTCCTTCAGTTTTCAATTTCCTAGTCGGGAAAAGAAAATTCCCCCACCACAGCGCCCGGCGGAGAAGCGCGTGAGGGGAAGTGTGCGCGGCGATCGCGCGGCGCCGCTGCGTGGGGGAAGCAGTTGCTAAGAAGGTCGGTGACGGCAGCGCGGGGCAAAGGGGGAGCAGACGCGATCGGTGAGCGCAACTATTGCCGCGCCGTCGGATGATCGGCTTGTGCCGAAAACATGAACAAAATTAAACGATTCGGAAAAAGCAGGGAAGTGCGTATCGCAACGCCCATCGAAACATAACCTATTGACAGGTTATCCAACTCCAATCTTAGAAATTATCATTATGAAAATGTAAATAAAGTTTCATCCTGTTTGGAAACCCCAAATGCATCTAACCTATCTAATTAACCATACGACATTCACCGCAGTGGTTCGTCGCCCACGGTCCATATTTTGTTATCAAAAAGCGGGAAATCCCTAGCGGCTCCATCTCCGAGCTTTGGCTGCAAAGTTCTCTTTATAAAAATGAATTTTTCTGCTC
>QLSS01000760.1:14621-35750 GCA_024372645.1 Trichomalopsis sarcophagae | reverse complement strand
ATTCTCAAAGAGAACATTCAACACAGCTCTGATTTACCTGTGAAAATTTTGAGAATCAATGCACTCAGAGTAGAGTGCAACATTACTGCAGGTGCTTACATCAATAATAAGAAAGTTCATACAATCCATGAGTTCTTTCCCAGAGTGCCTCCAGGATATAAAATCTTAGAAGTTCCGTTTCATGTGATATATCTACCACTCAGTGTCAAGTGCATAGATCATCTACAAATTCGAATTGTAGATCAGGACGGAAATTTGGTGAATTTTCGAGGAGAGGAAATTACTATTAGACTTCACATCAAATCTGTATAATGGGTATCGTTTACAATTCTGGATCATATATAAGTCAGCCATCATGTCAACCAGTCATCAGTCGACCAAAGAAACTCAAACCGTTAACACGGAAGAGCATTCAGTTTCTGAAAAGCCTAGGACTAAAAGTTCGTGGAAAAAATTCACGTGTATAATTCTTTGCTGCTTCCAGAAAAATGGACGAAATTCTAAGCATTCAATCAGGTGTCGTCTTCGATGAGTCTATTGCTCATTACGAGGTCCACGCCCATCAACCATACTCATCATTAAGCTTTGATAATAGTGAAGAAATTCGTATTTCTATACAACATCAAGATCTATGCCTCTTACCATCGCGTAGTTCTATCCACGTATGTGGAAAATTGAAACTAAAAGATGGTTTAACAGCACCAACTAAAACTAAATTCGTGAACAATGGCATTTGTCATCTGTTTGATGAAATTCGTTATGAAATTAATGCTGTGGAGATAGATAAAAGTAAAAATGTTGGTTTGAGCAGTCTCATGAAAGGATGGACTTCATTTAACTTGAATCAGAATAACATGCTAGAAAACGCAGGCTGGCTTGGTGTGGAAGAAGATACCAAAACGTTTGTCGATGAAAAGGGAAACTATGACGTAGCGATTCCGCTGAGTATGATCTTGGGCTTTCCAGAAAACAATAAAAAAATTATAGTTAATATAAAGCATAAGCTCATTCTTACAAGATCGAGAAGCGACTTAAATGCAATAATCCAGAATGGAACTACATCATCTGGCGTAACTACTTATGAAGATTGTGAAGTAAAAATAACAAAAATAGAATGGTTAATGCCATATGTTATTGCATCAGATATACAAAAAATCCTGAAACGGTCACGACTCTTCTCGGTCCTGGGAATGATTTTATTATAGAAAAGTAGTGAACATTTACTTAATCTGTGTCATAATTTTGACGACAGATTCTAAATAAGTTTTATTTATTATTTTTTATAATAATTTGATAATTATAGTTGTTCAGGTCCGGGATACCAGGTAAAGGGGATATATGCTACAATAATTGTTAACTTTTCTTCTGGTTAATAAACAAAATGTATTTAACTGAGTGAATTATAAAACATAAATTGCAGTGCTACTTTTGGATTGCGATTGAACCTATACATTAGGTTTTTATCTATCTGTTTGATTATTGTTTGATACGCTTTAGTATACGGTATCAATATTATCTGATCGGATTACGCCTTTTTACATTTAATATGTAACTTATTTGTAGTTCTAAGCGATACTCGTAAATTACGATATCTTATGTTTTATGTTTAGATACGCCTAAATTGCGTTATCTCTTTGTATATCGAATATGCTGAATTTTGCATATTCTATTAATTTTTATAAGATACGCTTAAATTGCGTTATCTTATATTCTATTTTGATTTTACAGAATATGTGTCAATATTTCTACTCAATGCTTAAGTGCTATTGAGTAGTGACTAGTCTGCGTAAATTGCAGTAGAGCTAGTGCTTGTACTAGGCCGCGCAGGGCCTTTTATATGCTACGGAGAGAGCGCGGATTAAGCCGCCGGAATTTAGCACACTTTTGCGAATTTCTCACTTATATTAAAATTGGCGAACAAATCTGCGCAAGCTTCGCCGCTGCCGCGTCACCGCTCGCTCTTATGCTTTGCGCGTATGTGTATTGTTGGTGAGGGCTGCGTCGCTGCCGAGCTTCTTGCGTAATATTTGTTTTGCTCCTCTCCCGCCGCTACTGGCTACTCTGGGTTGTTGTGTATGTGCCATAGCGGGGTAGCAGAGCATTCATGTGTTTCTGTGGGAATAGTCGAGTGATTTTAGATTTTGGCTATATTATTTTTGTATTCGAGCCGCGAATCGTGTGTGGGGCATTGCAATCCAGCTATTGAATTTCATTGGTAAGGATAACTCCATCTCTATGTGTTTTCGTTCTTGGGAGATATTTGAATATCCTCTTCTTCCAAGCACGAATAAACACGTCTGGACAGTGAAAACTTCAAATCAATTGGAGAAACCTCGTTTTGTAATTCTCGGACTACAAACAAAGAGAAAAGCTGCAAGAACTGCAAATGCCAGTAGATTTGATCATTGTGAGATAAGTAATGTGAAACTTTTTTTAAATTTACAATATTATCCATACAACAATATGAATCTCGACATATATAACAATCAGTATGCAATTCTCTATGATATGTATGCTAATTTTCAAAAATCATACTATGGAAGAGATCCGCAGCCATTGCTGACAAAGCCTATGTTCATCAAGAATGAACCACTCATAGTTATTGACTGTTCACGACAAAACGAATCTCTCAAGAGCGCTTCTGTCGATGTACGTCTGGAGTTTGAGGCTAAAAAAAATTTTCCTGCTAACACTTCAGCATACTGCCTAATCTTACACGATCGTATCGTTCAGTACAATCCTATCAGTGGGAATGTCAAGAAGCTCGTCTAGGCTACACCGGAAAATGGAATATGCAGTAGACATGACTGGTTTCAAGCAAACCGAAGAAGATGGAAAAAACTCCCAGCCAAAATGCAAAGGGAAAATAAATGGCTCAAACATAATTATCATGGCATCATGTGGAAAACGGATGGACATGACTACTCTTAAATAGGAAACTTGCTTCGTGACGCTTTACATGATGCATCAAAAATTTTTGTAATGGGTGCATTAAAACAGAAATGGCTTCAACGATTCAAATTTCCTGTTCACAATATTGAACAGTATGGCTATCCGTCAAAACCATCTTTTAATTGCGTCACAGTATGCACAAATTATAATCCAAGCTATAAGACGACCTGTGCATTGCACAACGTCAAAGTCATAAAATTGTTCTATCAGCATAAACTGTAAAATAAAATAAAAAATAAAAAAAAATTAAAAAAAAAAGTAGAGAACGTTATAGGCATTCCAAAACATAATAGAAAGAGAGGAAAAATTATCCCCACTCTCTCATCGGGTACTAAAACACTCTGAGAGGAGAGGGGGTGTTTTAGTATCTTGGCGAGAGAGAGGGGATCCCTACTCTTCCATCGGGTACCAAAACACTCTGAGAGGAGAGGGGGTGTTTTAGTATGCCTATGTTTTGGTATGCCTATAGCCTATCTACTGATAAGAACCTCAGGACAAGCACAACATCCGCGCGTAAGGATAAAAGCGGACTCAGCATCGTCCACCAAAAGTGGATAGCCTACAGTCCGCGCAAGAGAGTGTCCGCGCAAGTCTCACTAACGCGACAGTCTCGCGTCCACTTGTGCAATTAGATATACATTGTATATCTATATATCTAGTCCATCCATTCAACTTAAGTATCTCTAGTAACAATAAAGCTCTCCTTCAAATACGGTCTTTACAAAATGGCATCCCTTGTGGGGAACTAGCCATTGTTACTGGAGTAACAATCTCTAGAATTTCTTTTTAGAAGCTTAGATTTTTTTTATTAGAAGTTTTTATAAGCATACGAAGATTTTAGTTATTTTGAATTAGAAATATAAGTTTTAAAGCTACATTTATCAAACTAAAGTAAAAATTATGGCCATTTTGTATTTGTTTTGTTGTTGTTGAAAGAAATTACTGAAACTATTAAAAAAGGATGCTAATAAATTATTACTACCAATAAAAATGGATCCGAACGTAGAGTATTATTACTTTACTTTAGCATCGAGGACAGTAAGCAAAATCAATAATGGAAACATTCCACCGGAGCAGTTTGTCCATGAAATTAGCCATGCGACAGCTTATCTTTCTTATTTTGGCCAACAGAAAATTTTTCATAGAATATTGGAGTGCGACAACACACATATTTATTATGCACTTGGAAAAATAGAATTAAAAAATTTACCTCAATTAATAAACTTTCTTACAGAGGCATTTTTATGTCCATACTCATTCGGATACTTTGCAATCAAACTAGATGATTCAAATAGAGATCTAGATGAACATTTTGATAATTTTCGTTTACGCTTACAGATTATATCACAGAAAGCCGAGTACCTTATATCAAGATGTATATGATTCAGCCCTATAACGCTTAGACGATGCTTCGAAATTAGCTGATCATTTCCATTGCACTTATGGTCCGAGATATAGGCCTATAATTAGTAAACACAGAAGTGTAAGTTCAACAAAAAGGCAAGAAGATGTCCCCTATTATTATCCTGCAACAAGGTTTGAAATAAACTGTACAAAATTAGACAATAACGATTGCTACGACAGCCCATCGTCAGCAGAAGAAACAGCAGTTAGAAGCAGTAATTCAAAGTATGAGTATGATTCGCCAGCAAATAACTTTAAAAATTCTTCAAGCTATTATTCCGAGTCTTCAGAGACTGATCCAGATTTTTCTTTTACTAAACACAATTCTGACTCAGACGTAACTTCTAAATTTTCTGCAAGCTCAAAAAGTTCCGAAAGTTATGTACTCGATCCCACACATGCAACCGAAAGCGACTCTAGCGAAACAGGAAGAGTGAGCCACACATTTTATGAAGATATCAAAGAACAGGAACGTCCAGTCGCGCATATATACTCTCTAAGAAATCCAACCTCTGTCAACAGTAACATTCCACGAATAAAGGCAAATAATGTGACAAGATCAGTGATCTATAATGACGAAATAATGGGGTTAAACTCTAAAATAAATAATCTTCAAGTAAGCGGTTTTCGTGACATATCAGAGCACAAACGTACACCTACAGCACGCGGGACATCGTCCGCATGTCCACCCCTCTGGAATCATCACAAAAATACTTCTGATAACAATGAAAATGAGTTTTATCAGAAGCCTTTTTATTTTCGGTTTACCCCTATTTTAAAGAAAGGTTTTAAAGTTTCCCCAAACATCAAGAAGTATCTATCAGTTTATAGACATAATCACCAGACACACAGCAAATCCCTTAGTTCTCAAGAATCTCAAGAAAATAAATTAAAATTAATTTGGCCACTAGCGGTAAATTCCGAAATTGGAAAGGAAAAAAAAATTTTTAGCAAAAACAGAGTTAAAAATTAAATAAATACGAGATGCATTGCAGTGGTAAACCAATTGAACGAACACTCAGAACGCGAGGTATGTGACATTTGGGACTTCAGATTTCCATGTATAGCATATGCAAAGTTGTTCGCGTGTCCGGAGATCTCAAATAAACATGAAATTACTTTTGATCCCAGAGAAATTAAATATTGTCAGAAAATATCTAGTACACAATTAACTCCAAAAATAAAAAAAAAAGTTTTATCATATATCCTCCAACTGCAGAAAGTATTATCAAGTAAACTCAATAGTCCTCAAGTAAATACAAACAAAATTTTTCAAAACAAAGAAATTTCGTTTTTAAATAACTTTTCAAACAGGGAATTAACATTTTCGAATTTTTATAAAAAGAGTATAAATTCCGTAAACTTTTTGAACATTTATAATTACAAAAACCAAGTAATACTTGTCTTACAATTTAATTATAAAATTTCGCCATTGCCTTTCTTCTGGAAAGCTACTTCATACTTGAGAATTGCTAAAACAAAAATCTTTAAAGTTAAGTTTAAAACAGTTGAAATGTATACGAGTACATCCCTTATCCAAAATATTTCAAATGGCAAATTGTGTAGAAAATTTAAATTCACTATTACACCTCCATTGCTGTATAATCTATGCTTTATTAATTCCAAATGTACCCCGAATATAAAAATTTGTATGAATGAAACAAAAATGTATTACCTTATTCTTGTAATTATTATAATCGACTTGATTTTAAAATTTCAAAGTTTTGTAAAAACATTATTAGTTGTATACAATCGTAAAACTACGGCCGATTTGCGAATAGTAATTTAACAAAACAACAATAAATAACCTAGTAACAACGCAGAGAAGCTGCAAGCGTGGGTTCGAGGATATAATAAGTTAATTCCAGACAATCGCCGTACGAAGACTAATAGATATTGTGGACATCAATGGTTAGACAGCATATACCCAGGACACAGAAACAGACGCGGACAGAAACGACATTTCGCGGAAATGAAAAATTGTCGCGGAAACGGACTGAAATTACTTTTGCGTGGATACTTATTATCGAGAACATTTTACTTTCTGTAACATAAGTTTTAATTCGTGGACTCTTATTTTTTTTAAACAGACTAAGAATTACTTTCGCGGACACTTTATTCAGCGTAGACAGCCCACGGGACTTATATGGTTGGACATATAATACGGCGCTGACAATCCAAGTAACGTACTTCAAAGGCAAATGTAACATCACGGTCGTCCGGACCTGTCCGAGTAGACTAACGTGACATGGACAGAACCACAAGAGACATAATGAGACATGAAACGATCTTCGCGGATGAAAACACATTTGTGGAGAGTGAAGAGGAGTAAGGATAAATTAGCAAGAAGAAAAGAAAGAGATCGGCTAAGAAAAAGAGAACAACGAAAGAAAGAAAAGGAAAGGACGATACAGCTAAAACTGTTGATCGAAAGAGTGACAAACACCCAGCAACAACAATCAACACTGCCGAAACCAATGTTGCTCACGGACTGTACAGAATGTCTGGGCAACTGCTTGTTCACAGGAATGGACGACGACTCCGCCAACTGGCTATCATGCGTGGTATGCAAGAAGAACTGGGCTCGAGCAACCTATGCGGGAAGAATTCCTTACGAGTGCAGACTATGCCGACGTGATAGATTAGTGCCAATAAATTAAGTATAATTATGTATAATCTTTTTCTTGGAATTCTATAAATTCGTATCGGACAATTTATAACTTTTAATTTAACTCATATCTTTATATTAAACAAATAATTGTACTCCGTAGAACTAGCTTACTAAACTCATTGTTTCTAAATTTACGTCTGTATGGAAAGGATTCCTTCAGAGTATAAACATGGGACAATTTTTTTTTATTTTTACGCCGCTTCCATTGCCGAGGACAGCAATATTCGGGGGGGGGGGGGGGGGGGGGGAGGTGTAATGTCCCACGTTTATACACCTTAGCAATTACGAATAAATATATATATACACACACATACATCGCCTGTACGACTGCATTAGTGTACCCATACAGACCACGTATACTAAACCGATTACAACAGCACAAAACCAATCGCCGAACATCGGAGCGAGCGCTTTGACCTACGAGTCAGCGTTTCTTATACGCGCGTACTACTGACTTACTTTTGTACATCGTCGTTGCACGTCAGGTGTTGATTGGTCGATCGTTGCCGCGTTTCACGTAATTGTTAGCGAGTACGAGTGCTACAAACTCTGTGTACAGGTTATAGTAGAACTCCTTGTTTTCTGGTTTGAGAGTCTGCATCGTGCAACAAGCGAAAGGCCCGTCGATAGCAGACCGGCGTTAGTGGGAAACCATAGAGCAAATTAGATTTAGCGTACATAAACCTGCCACGAGTAATCGTGTAGAGTAAGATCAATTAGCATCTGTCGTGCCACGAAGGACTATCCAGTTCAGGTCACATATCAGAACGAATATACTGTAAGTTAAGTTTATTGTATCAACATCAAATTAACTATAAGATATCAACGCACAAGTAATAATATCCTGTAAGAAACTGTATTGTCTGCTGAGTTCTGGGTTGTCTCCAATAAAACAAAGATAACAATTTAATCAGTTTCTACAATTATTATTCTATTAATTAAGAGTGATCCATATAATAACCTAAATCCTAAAGAATTAAATAGAAAGATCATCAAGTGCCTATAAAACCAATAGTAACAAAAGTAAGAATTTCAGGACAAGCACAATGTCCGCGCGTAAGTATAAAAGCGGACTCAGCATCGTCCACCCAAAGCGGACAGCCTACAGTCCGCGCACTAGAATGTCCCACAAACGCGACAGTCTCGCGTCCACTTGTGCAATATATATACATTGTATACCTATCTATCTAGTCCATTCATTCAACTTAAGTATCGCTAGTAACAATAAAGCTATCGAGCTTATGCTAGTTATCGCGAATAAATAATTATTTGTAAAACTCACGCAGCCCGTATTCCTATCAAATACGGTCTTTACAAATGCATTATTACACGTTTATCAAATTGCCAAATGCTGGTTTGGAAGAACGAAACGACTTAAAACAGTTTATATTTCGCCATTCCAAGCCAAGTAAACTAAAAATTAGATCAGCTCTACTGTATTATTCAAGAAAAACTGTTTATAAAGAGTAAATACATTTTTTTTTTGTGTAAAATAATTACATTTTATTTTGTTTGTTTTTAAAACGTTATTTTTTCAGAGCTTTACGAGATTATTTCAATAATAACTGAAATATGTGAAGAAATTTCAAAACCTATTCGAATTCGTGGACTTCATACTTTTTACCTCCTGAATTTCTTGTAAACTTGTAAAAACTCTTGAAACATACTTTTATCCGAAACGAAGACTGCTGACTTGCTCTGTTGGATATTGCCACATTCATATATTGCTTGTTCTGCACAATATTTAAGTCAATGACGATTTTAACCTAAAAGAAACCATCCTTATCATCTTCAGCAAATTCTAACAGCCGTTGGCAATTATGATTAGTGTTATGATAAATGTTCCGTTTCTAACTATTAACTGCATCGTCTATAAGAATTTTTGTGGAAGTTATTGTGCTGATTGAAGCTATAAAAACAAGTTATTATTATATATATCATAAATTTTGCCATGCTTAAAAGTATTCCATCAGAACGATTAGAATTTTCAAATTGATCAAGTACTTACCTTTCTTGCACAAATCGTTACTAGCTTGTAACAGGCATTCCAACTCTTGTTCACGCAGAACTGTACTATCCATCTTGGACTTAAATGTAGAAGAGTCGGGCTCCAATTGTTGCTGATCGTTCTTCTTGATCCCAGTTGCTGCTGGTTCACCAGGGCATCCAGTTGGCGCAGCTGATCAGAGTTGAACAGGGTATCTATAAACACAAGCAAACACTTAGCAAACTTGCAAATACTCTTTTTACCTATAGCAATGCGTGCTAAAGATTTGAAGATTGGAGCAAGAAGAAGAAAGTAACAATTTTTAGCCGAATGCTCTATTACAATATTAGAACGAATAATAAATACTACTTGTGTCACATTGAATTGGAAACATATATTGGTCTGGATTATTAATTGACTCTAATATAAAAAATTACATCAAAAGCCGAAACATCTTTCAATACTAATAGTATTATGGATAATTCTCACCTAAAATACGTATTATGAGATCATAAAGGCGTAGCAACAAATTACACAGATTTGTTTAAGCACTGGAAGTGTTCATTTGATCTTCACTTTTTAATTTTTCCAAATATTTATTATGACAAATATTTATTATAATCAAATATAAGTTGTAATAAGTCTGAATTGATTGCAATAGTAAAATAAAATCATAGTTAATAATTATTATATTATATAAGCAAAACATGTAAAATCTACAAATTATTATAAACTAACAAATAGAAAAGTCGAAAATGGTACAGGTATGGCCATTTCGCGGGAAATCGGCAAGGGTAGAGAAATAGCGTGGGTGGGACAATTTTTAAATTTTTATTATAGAACATTCTTTTATAGTCTTCTTTAAACTAAACTTATAGTTTATTTATAAGATGTAATGCTAATCTATACATATATGACGTTTGCTTTAGAAGTACTGACATACCTGGTATTTATATATTGCTTAATTTCATCATAATTGTAATCTTCTTTTTCCTTTTTATAGCCGTTATCAAAACTAAAAGACACATCAATGTTACTCGTTTTTAAAAATTCGCAATCATTGTCTTAAAATAATATTTAAACAAATATTGTACAGTTGCAGAGCACACTTAAACGTTAATATGACAGTTAAATTTTAATAATAAATATGGTTATGGATTATCTTTAACATTTCGTTTAAACTCAAAATGCTTTGCATTACAACATTCACAGATTGCGTCCATTTTTCCTTAATAAATCTCAGTAATTGATGGAACATCTATAAAAACATTATTTGTATCATGGGAATGTAATTTTTTCTTAAGTCTCTTTTTTTGCCTTCATTTTTTATAAATACCAGCTTTTTTACACTTATTTGTTGATATCGCGATTTTCTGTATAAAGCTAATTTTTGTATTAAATGTGTTTATTTAATAATATTTCATCTTTTAAATCAATTAATTTTACCACGGGATAACATTTATTTTCTTTATTAAAAGTTTGCTTTCTTAATTGAAAAATGAGTAATTCGATGTCATTATATAACTCTAAAAAAATTAACTTTTGAATAAGTAAAGGGTTAGGCGAGTTTGATGGCAATTCATTGATTACAACAATTCTTCCATTTGTCAAAATTAATTGTGACGATTAGCAACTAAATAACAGATACAATAGAACTAAGGTCGATTAAACAAAGTCAAGTTTATTATATGTAATCATAATGAAGATGTAACACCTCGTACAGGCTCCGAATAAAAATTATAAATTATAATAAGAAACTAAAAATCTTTAAACAAACTTTACCCGAGTATATCGCGCTCTCCCACTCCAAATTAAACGTGTAACCAAATTATAAGTCGTCTAACAAAAAATCATTATGTTTAATCAAGGGCTCAGTCAAATGATTTGTAATTTAAACTTGAGTACCATATTGATCAATTACAAACAACTCTAAAGATACTTACTACATAACTTGACTTTTCCCTTACATTAATTTGTTCATGGTGTTGTCTAATTGTAAGTGTAACTTTCCGCATATTTTATTTGTGTACATAAACTTATAAAATTGTTATTTTAATAAAATTAAATATTTTAAATGTAAATTTATGTACCATGGACAAAATGTAAGGGGCATGGCAAGTTACGTTGTAAGTATCATGAGAGTTGTTTGTAATTGATCAACATATTACTTAAGTTTTAATTACCAATCATTTGACTGAGCCCTTAATTGAACATAATGATTTTTTTTAGTCGACTTATAAATGAAATAATATGATTGTAAATTTGACTTTTCTAAATTGATCTGAGTTGTTTTTAGACTGTCTCAAAACAGAGTTGATAAGCTAGATGTTGCTCTATCTGATCGATCCGAAAATACCACAACCGACTGAAGTTTCAGAAATCGAGACGACTCTGAGGAAAAACTCTGTCAAATATATAATCATCAGTCATATCGATGAGGACTATCACAAGAAGATCATAGGTTTGACCTAGCCCATGGAAATTCTTCAGAAGTTAAGAGAGAGTAGAAAAGGTGAAGTTAGCTTTATGAACAAAGGTGAAAGAGTTCACACCTTTTGTGATAGATTCGATCAAATAATAACAGAGCATGAACTGAGCAATGATCCAGAGAAGTTAACAGAGCAAGAAAAGCGCTCTACATTCTACCAAGTAGTCATTGGAGTTATACCTGAAATACGACGCACAGACTCTGCTGTCATTACAACTACAGGCAAAGAAATGAATATGGATGATCTGAGAAAGGTGATGGTTCGCATCCAAGAAGATAATGATGCTAATTCAAAGAAGCCAGATTCAAAAGAACCAACAGCATCCAGAGCAAGCTTTAAAAACTTCAGAGGAGATAAAAATAAATGTTTTAGATGTAACAAAACTGGACATTGGCAACAAGATTGTCCACTAACAAATTTAAATCGCTTGTTCTGTTACTTATGCAATTGTGAAACTGATCACAAAGGAGATGATTACCCAAGTAAATTCAATCAAGGGTTTTAAGGACAAAATAAAAGATACGGAAACAGAGATGGTGAAGGGTGCGGACCTCCTGCCAAAATGAACAAACCTAATAGTCAACAGACTAGCAGAGGCCGAGCCAACTTTAGAGGAAACAGAGGTCAAGGCAGAGGACAGTCCAGAGGCAATCGTTGAGGTTTTAGAGGCCGAGCAACCGCCAGACGAGCTGAGTATGAAGATGATGGTGATCACTGGGATGAGTATGACGAAAACGAGCAAAATCAAGGTAAAACTGAATATATTAATAATTATTCCAATAATGAAGCGCACATAGAGTTCATAGCAGATTCGGGAGCGACCGAACATATTGTAAATAAAAGTTTTATTTTAAGTGATTTTAAAATATCTGAAAAGGGAGTTATTAAGAGTGCCAATAAAAATGATTTTGCTGATATCGTGATTGATGGTAGAGGTAATCTTTCGCTTAAAAATAACATTTCCAATGAGAATCCTATTAAATTAACGAACGTAATAGCGGCAAAAGTAATTTCAGAGAATCTATTATCATTGCGAAGATTAATAGACGCAGGGTTTAGTATAAATCTAGATGATAAGATATTCAGAGTATATAATAAAGAGAACGATAAAACTATATTTGAAGGTATTTATGAAAAACCCAACTGGGTAGTTCGATTTGAAGTTAAAAAAGTAACGAACAAGAATAATACTATGATAAATGAATCTGATAACTATAGCTGCATAGCGTGTCTAGCGTCAGTCTCAGAGGGAGACAATTCAGAGTATAATACAGAGGCATCAAAAGAAAAAGAGTCTGTGATTGGGAGGGAGAAGTCTGAAGAATTCATTGAATCGAATGCAGAAAATGCAAATTCAGAGGAAACAACAACTACAGAGTGTAATGCTTGCTTGATGTCAGCCATAGAACAGTTAAAGTGGATGACTTAAGTACTATTGAGAAATTGGAAGGGTTATCATGGAAAATCAACCCGATATATTAAATTCTGAAGTTAAACAAAATGAAGCAATGCTATGGCACATCAGACTAGGTCATGCATCTTTAAACTATTTAAAAATGTTACAAAAGAAAGAAAAAATTTTAAAGCATGTAAAATTCGATGAGTCCATAAGAGATTGTGAAGAATGTATATTGTCAAAAATGGAAAAACTTCCATTCAAACAAAACAAAAGCAGAGCAGAAAGGCCATTACAGATCATACATTCAGATTTAATGGGTCCGATCAAACCTACATCATGGCTAGGAGGAAAGAAGTACATTATGATGTTTGTAGACGATTATTCTCGGTATGCCAGAATATATTGTCTAAAGTCGAAAGATGAAGCAGGCCAAGCTTTTGAGAATTATCTAACAACTGCCCGAAACCTTTTAGGTATAAACGCAAAAGTATGTTATGTTAGGTCAGATAGAGGTACTGAGTACACCGGCGGTAGATTTGCTGAGATCATGAAAAAAGAGAATATTGAACCAGACTGAGATCCACCCTATACTCCAGAACTTAACGGAGTAGCCGAGAGGTTCAATAAAACAATTCAGAGAACTATCAGAGCACTTCATGTGTGACTCTGGTTTACCACCAAGCATGTGGGAATTAGCAGCAGAAGAAGCTATTCATTCTTATAATATCACTCCGCACAAATCAATTAACTATGAGGTTCCAACATTGAAGTTCTCACCGAAAGCAAGGTGCCATCTAGAACAGATTAGGAGATTTGGGTGCATAGCTTACATCAAGCTACCCAAAACAGAAACTAAATTCAGTAGTGTATCTGTAAAAGCAATCTTAGTAAGGCATACAGATACTGGAGATTCCTTGATAAACAAATGTATAAAGATACTTGTAAATGAGTAAAACTGATTGTACAGAGGTAATGAGACAAAAACATGAAAATATATCCGATATGCAGATTGAATTTTCAGAGAATCAGTCAACAAAAGAATCGCAAGATGCGATTGAATGCAAGTAAAAACTTGTGTCAGAGAATTCAAAGTTCAAAGAAACTGTACAAAGAAAAAGAGGGAGACCAAAAAAAAAACAAGTGCGAATGAGCATAAACAAGATTTAGAGTTAAATAAAAAGAAATCAGATGATCTAATTGATTAAAATACTGGTCCAATTACAAGGATCAAATCTAAGAAAATTAATGATATCAGTTTTGCTCGCTATACAAAAACTTCAGAGATTAGAGGCAAATGAAGATGAGCTTGGACATATACTCCTAGCATCAATTCAAGAAGATCCTATTTCGTATAAAGAGGGAGTGAATTCAGAGGATAAAGATCTGTGGATACAAGCTATAAAGGAAGAGTTAGAATCCACTAAAAAGAATGAAGTATGGGAATTAGTAGACAGACCCAAGGTACAACTAAACGGTAAAAGGCTCAATATAGTTGATTCAAAATGGGTATTCAAAAAGAAAGTAGAGATTGATGGCACAATTAAATTTTAAGCCCGACTAGTAACAAGAGGTTTTAAAGACAGAAATATTTATGATCTTAAAGAGACATATGCACCAGTTTCAAGACTGTCGCTTATAAGAGCAACCATTTCCATAAGTAATAAAGAGGACTTAGAAATATGTCTTAGGAAGAAGAAGTGTTTATGGAAATACCAGAAGTGAATAATTCAGAGGATATGAGACTAACTAGAGTTTACAAATTAAAGAAATCTTTGTACGGGTTAAAAGTTAGTCCAAAGAAATGGAATAAGAAATTTTCAGAGGAAGTACGTAAACTAGGTCTTGAGAATAATCTACACGATCCATGCTTATTCACTTGGAGACAAAAAGGTAAACTGGCAATGGTCATACTATATGTAGATGACGTGTTAATCGCTAGTAATGATACAGAGAAGCTCAAGCAAATTAAAAGTCATTTGAGTAGTGTCTTTCAAATGAAAGATCTAGGAGAACCAAGAAACTTCCTTGGAATGACAATTCAGAGGAACAGAAGAGAGAGAAACATTGTAATACATCAGGCTGACTATACAGAGAAAATTCTAAAAAATTTAACATGAATGAATGCAAGCCTCAGAGTACCCCTATGGTAACTCGACAAGTGAAAAATAGAAACAATAAGATCACACTTCATACAGAACATTCAGAGTCAATTGATGAAATTAAAAGAGTACCGTATAGAGAAGCTATTGGAAGCCTGATGTACCTAGCAAATGCTACACATCCAGATATAGCGTATGCAGTCAATTATCTAGCAAGCAAACAGTTAGAACCCACTGAGGACGATTGGAATGATGTGAAAAGGAAATTTTGACCTGGGTATAAAATTCATATCTAATTCAGAGCAGCTAGAAGCATTGACTGACTCGAGTTTCAGAGATTGCGAAAACTCAACATCCACTGGTGGATACGTCATAAGACTATTTGGTGACACCATCGCCTGGAGAAGCCACAAGCAATCCTGTACAACACTATCTACTTGTCAGGCAGAGTATTTGGCCATGAGCAATGCGTGTCAAGAGTTGATATCGCTGGACAAATCAGTCAGGTATATACTAGGGCGAACCCTGTTTCCTGTCACTATATGGTGCGATCATAGGTCTGCGAGAGACTGAACTGAAATGGATGGGAGCCACAAACTTAAAACTTTTGACCAAACTTTAGAAAATATTCAGAGGGAGCTAACATTCAGAGAAGAAACGGGAACTAGAAAACCCATGGCAGAATCTCATGGTGACTTTATAAAACAGTGAGTTGATGAGAAAAAGATTAAAGTTTTGTGGATATCCACCGAAGAGAATCTAGCCGATATTATGACAAAACCCTTAGCCGAGAAAGAGTTTACTTGTCTAAGAGATCTGATCAGTAATATGAAACTGAAAGTCATGAGTTGAAATCATTCAGAGGTTCACGAAAATTTCTACATGAAACTAAGAGTTATATGATTTTATGTTTACAGAATACTAATGAGCGGACTCTATGCAAGGAAAAGAAGATCGAATCAGTCAACCAAGAAAAATCAAAATAGACATCTTATTTAACTAAATTTTAGATTTACTTTTGTACTCAATAGTTAAATGCTTTTCTTTGCTAATGTGATTTTGTTCCTTAGTTTTAAAATTAGTTTATATTTTATATGCATATAATATTTGTTCTAGTAGAATTGCAATCGACAAAGGGAGGTAGTTAAGAGTAGATTTGTCGATCGCACGTAACGACGAAGTGGCACTGCGAGCGACGGGACTGTTCCCCTCTCTAGCGCGAGCGACGCCAAGCGCGGCGAGTAAGTCTGTTTCCGACAGTTGACGAGAGCGGACCGCGTTTGCATGATATACCGCATCGAGTCTTTTAGAGTGTTGTAAAGGTTTGATAATAAATAAAGACGTTCTGAGTATTCAGAGTAAATCGTGTGTGTGTGAAGTTTATTGAACCACCCCTCTGACATATATAATTATATACAAAGAGTGTGTGCGCTAAGAAAGTCACACTACTCCTACACATTCAAGTTTAAGACGTATGTCTACAGCTGCCTGTTTAAGTGACTCGTTTTGTTTTGAGCAGTCGATAACTATGATACTTCTTTGCTTAAAAGAGGATCTATTACAATTCTATCAGAATAATACGCATTCTGAAAATTAGCATACATATCGTAAAGCATGGCAGACTGATTGTTTAAAATATTAAGATTTAGATTTCCATACGGATAGCTCTGAGAGTTAAGGAAAAGTTTGACATTACTAATATCACAATGATCAAAATGACTAGCATTTTTTCTTCGTACACCTTTCCTCCCTCTTTGAAAACCGAGAATTATAAAACGTGGTTTTTCCAGCTGATTCAATGTTTTCACAGTCCATACATGTTGCCAAGTTGTTCGAAGTACTGGATACTCATACAACTCCCATGAACGAAAACTTATCGAATTAGTTATATCTTTTTGAATATAGTTAAAAAGTTCTATTTTTCGTCGGTCTGACAGCACGAGGTAGGGCATAAGCCACTCTATACGATTGATCACGATTTTGAAATCTTCATATATCGGTCCCCCGTCCACCATTAAAGCCTCTTGCAAAACAGCATTCAAATCATTTCTCGATCTTGTGAGAATAAGTTAATGCTTAACGTTTACAATGATTTTACGATAATCTTCAGCGAAACCAAAAATCATTGATAGAGGAACTGTTACATCAAAGTTTCCATTATTATCAGCTATATTTCCTACGTCATTAATAGGTGTCCAGCCAGAATTTTTAAGATACTTTAGATGGCTAGGTGAGAAAGATGTGTAATCTTTCATCAAAGTTGTCGCAGCAACGTTTTTACATCGATCAATCTCTATGACATTCATCTCATATCGAATTTCTTCAAAGAGATGACTAATATCATTATTCATAAAAAGGGTGTGTTGTACTGCTTACCCATCCTGTTTAGTAATCTTTCCACAAATATGTAGAGAACTTTTTGATGGTAAAACACACAGATCTTGATGTTGTATAGCTATTTGAATTTCATCACTATTATTAAATGCAAGTGAGGTATAGAGTTGATGTGCATGAACCTCATAATGCGAGACAGATTCATCAAAGATGTCTGGAGATTTTATATTAAGAACTGCCTCCATATTTCTTATCATGTATGTAATGACAGCAGCAACAGATAAAAGTACAAGTTATTTTTTCAGTATTTTTCTCGCTTGAGGTCCTGTTCTTCGTTCACCACGCACTTTGAGACCGAGACTTTGTAGAAACTGACTGTTCTGACGTGTTAATCTGACAGTGCTTGCTTTATTTATTGCTTGAGTGATTCCTACAGCTCATTCTGCAAGTGAGCCAACTGCACTAAGACCAGCAAAAAGTGGAATAAGTGCCGGAAGAAAGCCACCTACTTTGTTGGGAACTGGAAATATGGTGGAACACTAACTTTACTTTTCCCACAGATATTTTTTACACGCTCACGAGCCATCTTCAGTGCTGACTTAATCATAGAGCGAGAGTCATTGCTGTGAATGATTGATTTTGCTGCCGACTTGACCAAATTTTTTAGTGTAATCTTTCTCTTGGTTTTCTTGGCTTTGAGAGATTTACCTCCTCTTCCTCCTCCTCCTCTAACACCCATACCAAGCTTTGATTTTAACTTCATGTTATTTGCCACTGCAAAAGCCCTCTCTTTCAAATCAGCGTCTGTAGATTTTACTCTTTTAAGCAGTATTTTGTGGTCCATCCAATTTTGGAAAAACGAATGCTCTCTTATCTCTAATCACTAATTCTAATGGTCTAGCATTTGAAAATATTTACGTATACTCAAAATCTCTAAATCAGCCAAAATATAAATTTTTAGAGCAACTTGGAGGGAATTGAGTACTAACCCTTTAGTGAGCACAATCTTGTCGTATCACCTGATAAAGCTCGACCAAATTCAATTTTTGTTTTTGATGATATTGCTTGTGAAAAGTATCATAATGTCAAAGCTTTTTACTGCATGGGTAGACATAAAAGTGTGGATTGCTTTTATTTGTGCCAGTCGTATGCACAAGTACCGAAACACTTGGTGCGTGATAATGTCAATTTTTTGGTAATTTTTTGACAAGATGATATGAATTTGAAACATGTTTAGAACGATCACGTTAATACAGATATGACATATCAACGTTTCAAAGATATTTGCTCAAAGTGCTGGAATGATGGCAATCATAGTTTTCTCGTCATAGACAAAGATTGTCAAATTAATGATGGCCGCTATAGAAAAGGTTTTAATCAGTTTATAATAAATATACAGAATATAGAAGAAATTTAACATTCAGTTATGAGACTCTAAACTATCAAGATGTCTGATTTTAATCAACAAACTGCAGTCCTGCGTGCAGTTGAGAAAGCTCGAAACGATGTGAAAAGAAAGTATGATTTATTAAAATTACATAAATTAAAAGTAGAAAAAATTTTGAACGATTCGTTCAAACCGATTGTGAAACCTCTAGAAAAGCTCATCGATGTAAGTGAAAGAAATTTATCGCCGACAGTAGTTAAAAAAGAAAACAGAAAAAAGAAAAAAGAAGATAAAATTAGAGTGGATTAGAAAAAAACATGAAGATGTTGACGACGATGGTGGTGGTGATCATGATGGCAACAGTGATAATGCAGACGATGATATCGCAGAATCAGCTGTAGGCGATTCAGATATTTCGGATCAGGAAGAAACCATCACTAAAGATGATGCTGATGATTTTGATGATGAGAAAACTGATGTGAGCTATGGTGTTGATAAAAACGTTCAGTTGTTGCTGTATAAACAAGTAAAAACCTTGGATATGGGGTGCGAAAAATGCGGAATGGTTCACTCATGATTGGAAATAGCCCTATAACTTTCGAAAACAAAAATAAAATTGTCATAGGTGATAAAGAGTATGAAAGAGCTTCAGGTTTAATTGAGTTATTGTTTAAGAAATATCCTAATGATACTTTAATCACTGATAATGACAAGAAAAATTATGCTACAATTTCAAAAGATACAAATGCATACAGAAAATACTATAATGCAGAGGAAGATATTCGTGAAAATACAAGTAAGAATTATACTAATTTTGTAAGTAAAATTCTCAAGATTGGTAAAAGTTGAAAAGGACTTAAGTCATATAAGAGTGCTTGTAGAAATACTCATATCGATTACATTTATTGGGATGATCCAAACGAGCTGGTCGATCGTTTAAGATTACTTTTAGCTGAAACATCTGCTGGCAATATTAATGAAATAAGACCATATTAATGAAATACAATCAATCTTTGAGGAGCTTCGTGAAGCTGGAATTATTGTGTGATAATTTAGTATAAAAATTAGCATTGATGTGTTTAGACGTCGATTGGTCCACGCAGACGCATCTCGTGGACTTCCTGGACTAGGATTCAAGTTGACTAGTGATGAAAATTTTGATATAGAGAATCGAAAACTGTGTAATGTCGCCGATGCTAAAGAGCAAGATGATGCTGTAAATCTAAAGTCTGTGAAAAAGTTGATCAAACAAAGAGGTGACAAAATTGTTGGAGTTTTCCAAGCTGTTGAGAGTATGTTAAATAATAAAATTAAGAAAATTGAGTATGAATTTGTTAAGATCAATAATACGCTATCAGATTTGCAAGAGAAATTACAAATTTTAGATTCTGTAGTAAATAATCTTATAAATCAGCATGAAGGCAGGACTAGTGGAGGATCTTCATAAATCTGCCAGACATCCACGTAGCTCTTTTCTCGTTAAAGATATCGATGAAACTTGGCAGGCGATCTTGTTGAAATGATTCAATATGCAAAGCAAAACAAAAGTTTCGATACTTTTGAAAAAATAAACGAGTACCCGAGAATTTACAAACAGATCGTGGAAAAGAATTTTACAATAAAGATTTTCATGAACTAATGAAAAGTTATAAAATTCATCTATACTCCGCTTAAAGTAACTTGAAACCATCAATTTGTGAACGTTTCAATCGCACTCTGAAAACCAAGATGTAGAATTTACTTAGCCTACGTGGCACATACAAATGGCTGGACATTTTACAAGAGATAAACAATAGGGATGAGACCTGCAGAAGTGAATAGAGGTAAATTTAATCATATACTTAATCGAATTAGAAAACCAAACATAAATCCGTTTAAGCGAGCTAAATTTAAAGTTGGAGATAAGGTACATGTAAGCAAAAATAAGGAGGTTTTCAATAAAGGCTATACACCCAATTGGTCGACTGAAGTCTTTAGAATAACGCGAGTTTCATCCACAAAGCCCTACACTTATCATCTCAAGGATTATCAAGACAAGCCAATAGCTGGAGAATTCTACCAGAAAGAACTTCTCAATACTACATATCCTGATGTCTATCTGATTGAGAAGGTTTTAAATAAAGGTGGTAATAGACTTTATGTAAAATGGTTAGGTTTTGACAATACTCACAATAGTTGGATAAATAAGAATGATATGTAAAAACACAAATAAATTTTTATTACTCTAAAATAGCTGTTTATTGTAAATTTATTTTACATTTCCTTCAATTTTTTCATAAGTACTGGCATTATAATTTCATTTGTTTTGACGATTCTTTGCCTAAAACGTTTCCGATCACGTGCTGCCTCCTCCCACTTTCCACATCGAGCTTCCACATCGAAATTTGCACAGATGATGTGCAAATTT